>VMDO01007621.1:0-89884 GCA_007922755.1 Pedetes capensis | reverse complement strand
CTGTAATCCCAGTGGCTTGGGAGGCGGAGACAGGAGGACCGCAAGTTCGAGACTAGAGGAAGTCTATGTAACTTAGTGAGACCCTGTCTCAGGAAGTAAGGAAAAAAAAATAAAAGGGCTGGGGGTGCAGCTCAGTGGTCCAGCACTTGCAAAGCATGCAGGCGTGAGGCCCCGGGATCAACCCCCAGTACCACAAAAAAAAAAAAAAAAAAGAAGAAGAAGAAGAAGAAGAAGGGCAGCAGCAGCAGCAGCAAGCAAAAAAAGAGCATGGTTTTCTATTTACACAAATCAATTTTGAACATCTTAGGAAATAGCTGTGCATATAAGTATTTTTTAGCATTACAAAAGAATACTACTATGTGTTTTAACAGAAATTCACAAATTACTCTGTGTATTATCATTTTTTGATAAGATAGTTAAGTGACACATACTTAAACACTGAAAAATTCAAAGCCATTTATTCAATGTTCCTTAAAAGAAGATGGTATTTCTTTGAATTTGACAGTCCTATTTTGAGGTTTAGTTTTATTCTATTGCCACCCTTCTGCTTCCAGTTTTAACCTGATACACATCAGGAGTCTAGTGTAAGGATTAATCAAAATCTTTACATTAAAGATACATGTAGCTTGAAATGATGAAAGCTAAAACATTAAACGATAATCACCTGATGCTCTGCAGTACCTTAGAATAATCCAAGGTGGTTGTTTAAGTGCAGGCTGCCAGACTCTGCTCATGGAGATATTAGTTCTATAGGTTTAGGTAGCACTTATGCACGTGTGTTTTTATATAGAAGACATTTTGAGAAACACTAATCTCCAGAATCCTCAACAATGCAGAAAGGTACTGATTTCCCTTTTACCTCTTTCAGTTTCAAAAAGTGCCAGAACTGTTATCATTTGTTTCAGTGCTTCCAAAGTAAAACTACATGCTGACCTCCAAAGTGTGTGCTTCTCAACTACATATGGCATGTTTTTGTCCATTTCCCACTTGAGATAGTTGAATGAATATCAACAAAGCTAGATTGATAGAAACATCCACTCACTCTTTTATCTATATTAAAGCAGATATTCTGCCTACAAATCAGGAAGTAATTCAAATATTTTCACATTTTCCACATCTGAGAAATGCTAAAATTCTGTCCTAAGAACAAAAGAAGAAATATAGTGCTGGAAAATAAAAAGAAGAAATATAGCACTGAAAGAAATTCCCTGGGAAGTTTCCTAGGACTTTTAAGTCACTGTCAACAGTAGCTAGCTTACCTGCCATCCCGCTGAGCAGCACCACCTTCTGTTACTGTCTTGACAAATATTCCCAGTTTCTCAAGGCCAGCATCTGCTCCAACACCCATTCCAATTATACTTATACCAAGACCATCTTCATCTATGAAAAAGAAAATATAATAAAACAACCTGGGTTTTATGTTGGTCCAGCTGGTTTAATTAGCTGGTGAGATCTCTTTGTTTCTTCTAATTTTGTTCTTTTTTATGTCTAGGACAAATGATATGCTTCCCTCAGCAGCATTTTCTTCTAACCTGGCAAATAAGTTTACTAGCCCAAAGGGCTCATGAATTTTGTGTTGTTGTAACTGCAGTTGGTATTTCATTGTGATCTCAGAACAGGTAATAATTTGGTTACTGAATAAACAGTCTACCTTAAAACATAGACACTCCAGGAGCTGGGGGTTTAGCTCAGTCAGAAGAGCCCTTGCTTAGAATGCACTTAAGGCCTTGAGTTTGATCCCTGGCACCACAAAAACAAACAAACCAAAAAATCAAAACACATACTCCAAATAATCCTGAGAATTATTTTATATATAAATAAATACTCAAACACATTTATAACTTTAAATACATCTGACCCATAAAGTATTTGGAATTTCCCCTTTAGTCACATGATCATCTTTTCCTTTTTTACTTGCCCATTCATATTAGTAAGGTATGGTGGGGGTGGGGGTATAGCTCAGTAATAGAACACTTACCCAGGATGTGAGGCCCTGGGCTTGATCCCCAGCACGACCAAAATAAATAAATAAATAAATAAATAAATAAATAAGTAAGTAAAACGATAGTATGTGTATTTACTTTCCTCTGTGCTATAAGTATATGTACTTATCAACGTTGTTAGGTGCCATCAAGTTGAGTCTGACTCATAGCAACCCTGATTATTTCAGAATTGCTTTGGGAACAGATTGCCACATCCTTCTCCAGTTTTTGTGGTGCTGGGGATTGAACCTGCGTCCACAGAGAGTGTAGTGTGGCACTCTACCAGCTAGGTGTAGCCCAGGCTGCCCTTAAACTCAAGATCCTCCTGCCTCATCCTCTTCAGCAAGTTGATTACCAGTGTGCACTACCATGGCCAGCATACTTATCAATTGTTGTTGTTGTTGTTAGGTGCCGTTGAGTCGTGTCCAACTCATAGCGACCCTCATAGGGTTTTCAATGGCAGATTGTTTCAGGATTGCCTTGGGAGTGGTTGCCACGTCCTTCTCCCATTTTTGCGGTGCTGGGAATCACACTAGGGATCTCAAAGACTGCAGAGCGGCACTCTACCAACTGAGCTAAATCCCAGCGTACTTATCAATAGCTACTATATATACGTATATACATGCATATACATACACACATAGGGACACAAACAAATTTACATATTTGGCTTATTTTCATTCCTTTATACAAATCAGATTACATCTACTCTGCTGCTTACTTTTTAAAATGTTGCCTTATAGATATAAACTTGGCCAAAGTGCCATTTGTTTGCTCAGCTGTATGCCAAGGGAATCATGATAGTGTTTTCCCTGGATGAGTTTTCTGATGGGAACGCCAGCTGAAGGCATTTACGCACTGACTCTAGGCACAGAAACCTCTCCAGTGTGAGAACTGTAATACTCACTAATGTGTAAATGATTACCGGAGACTTTTCTCCTTCATTACATTGAGAACGTTTGAATACACGTGTTTCTCATATTTCATTGAAATTGCTTCTCTGGTATAAATACTCTGAAGTTTATTGGGAGGAATTCTCTTGTTTAAGGTATTCCTCCATTCATTACAGTTCCAGGGCTTGTCCCCAGAATATATTTTCTTGTGCACAGGAAGGTTAGATGCATGCTGAAGCCTCTTCCACATTGGTTGCCTGTGTGGAGTTTCTTTCCCACATGAATTCTCTTGCTGGTATCAAGATTTGTTGATGGCTGGATTCTTGTTCACATTCATCACATTCACACTTTCTCTAGGATATGAATTTGTTCCTACAGAAGAGGAATGAAGGCTTTCCCACAGTGTTTACACCCATGTAAGTTCTCTTGACCTCAATGTATTACTCTTGGTTTGTGTACGAGATAATCACTCTAGACCCTTTTACACTGAAGAATGTCATGGTTTTTCTCTTCTGTATGAAATCTCTGGGGTACAAACATTCCATCTGAATTCTTTCTCATACAATACTTACAGGGTTTCTCTTCATTATGAATTATCACACGTCAAACCAATGTTGAGCTATTAGCAAAACTTTCCCATACTCATTTCTTTCAAAGGGCTCTTCTCATATGTGAAATCTCTGTATTGTCATGCCATTAAATTCCTGCAATGATCTTGTGTGAAAATTACTTCTTGTTTGTTAAATCTATTTGCCCTGCCTGGAATCAGGCTTTCTTAAAATTCTTTTTCTTTTTTCCATAGCTGTTCTTGTTGCTCTATCTAGAAAATGACTCTGAGTTTCCGAGCTGGAAATCTGGTCATGGGAAAAGTAGTATTAACTTGAGCCATCTGAATTCTAGTGCAGACTACCTACAAGGAAAAAGAATGACTGAATGGCAAAACAAAGATGAACATGATCAACCCAGAGAACAGATTACTGATGCTCTCTGTTCAGAGGGAGATGTATCAAGTATGAGTGAAGTTCAGACTACATTCTTGAGAGACATTGACTCCTGTAGCTGCACTGTTAAGTACGCAACAGCATCCCATCTTCCTCTGTAAACTTTCCTGTTGTCAGGTGTCCTTAAGTTGGGTCTCACTCATAGCAACCCTATGTACAACAGAACGAAATACTACCTGACACTGGGCAATGCACATGATCTTTTTTTATGTTTAAGCCCATTGTTGCAGAAACTGTGTCAATCCATCTAGCTGAGAGTTTTCCTTTTTTTCATTGGCCTGCCACTCTCCCAAACATGATTTATTCCTCCTGACAACATGTCCAAAATATGTCAGATGCAGTGTAGCCATCCTTGCTTCCAAGGAGCACTCTGGTTGCACTTCTTCTAGGACAGATCTGTTGGTTCTCTTGGCAGTCAATGGTATATTCAATATTAGTGTCCAGCACCATAATTCAAAACTATACTTCAGAAGTATACCTTCCTAGGGATGGACAAATGCATTAAGTAGGCAAAACAGCCCAGAAAGGATTGGAAAAGGCAGTGAGGCTGTGTTGTTGTGGAAGATGTTATCACCTCACTCTGGAGCTCAAAGCTTTTCTCTCTCAGGAAAGAAGTACATGTTGGTATAACATTCTCCTTGTTGCTACTGAGATTTGGGCCTGGATTTGTAGGAGTGTGCACCATTAGATTTCCTCTTCTATAAAATGCCAATTCTTCTGTTTAGTTTTATTTGTCTCTTTTTTCCTGATAATTTGAAAAGACTGTTTGAATATTACACATATTAACCCTGTCATCTAAAATGAAGACAATGTATCACTTACCAATTAGTTGTGTTTGACATAATTGCCTTTAAAAGCTTAAGACTCTAGGTAATTAAACTGATCCATCTTCTTTTCTCCTCCTCCTTCTCTTTTTTTTAGGGGGGGGGGCACTGGGGATGGAATCCAGGGTCCTCCTGCATGTTAGGGCAAGTATTTTACCAATGACTGAGCCATACCCTATCTTTTTTTTTTCTGCCAGTACTAGAGGCTTTGCATATGCTTTGTAAGCACTCTACCAGTGAGCTGCCCCCGTAGCCTATTTTTTACTTTTTGTTTCAAGACAGGGTCTCACTAAATTATGCAGGTTGCCTCTAGCCTGGAACTTGTGATCCTCCTGCCTCCATCTTTTAGGCTGTGATTACAGGCATGTACCACCCTGTTTGGCCCTAGACCATCTTTTCCTTTCTAATTTCTGGTTTTCCATTTTAGTTGAGCCCCTTCTCTCATAAGCCTAGTTGATTTGATATACACAGTGTTATGAATTATTTTTAATATTGTTATTTTGTTTTAATATTTAATTTTTTCTCTTTTCAGCCCTAATAATAGTTTCATTTAATTCTAAGATGGCATCATCATAGTGAATAACCTTAACTTTTATGCTATGTAATTATATTCAAAGATTTATGTATTTTTTATAATTACACAGTAATTATAAATAATCTATGTAGTTTCTTATATATGATATAACCAAGGTATTTAATTTTATATTCTTTCAGATAGGTGCTCAGTTAGGCCAGAACAATTTATAAAGCCTCCTGTTACCTCTCAGATGTATGCCATGTTAAATTTTCTTCCCTCTTCCATTTAACATCTTTATCTCTAGACTTTCTGTTTTACTCCACTGACCTATTCCTATGTAAATACAATTTGTTCTGATTATAGAAGTTTCACATTGTGTTCAGATATTTGGTGAATTAAGTCCTTCATATTTTTTCATACTCTTTCTAGGCATATATGTTAAAAAATAAAACTATAATTATTTTATACAATCCCTTTTACAGCTCAATTTTTTCAGCAGTTCTATTTGAATGTCTCTAAAATTACATGGGCCTGGGATTTAGCTCAGTTGGTAGAGTGCTGCGCTGCAGTCTCCGAGGTCCCGAGTTCAATTCCCAGCACCGCAAAAATGGGAGAAGGGCCTGGCAATCCACGCCCAAGACAATCCCGAAACAATCAGCCATTGAAAATCCTATGAGGGTTGCTATGAGTCGGATACCAACTCGATGGCACCTAACAACAACAACAACAACAACAAAATTACATACGAATTTATGGAGACATTTTTCTATACTGTGTCTTCCGAGCTGAGAATATGGTATATCTTTCAATTAGCTGAAATCTTACATTCTTCAAAAATATTTTATTTTCTATAGATAAATCCTGGGATTTTTAGTAACAAATTTAATAAGTATTTTATTGCTTTGTTGTTGTTGTTTTTGTTAAGTGCCACTGAGTAGGTGTCCGACTCATAGCAACCCTACATACAATTGGCAAAACAGTATTGATACTGTTATCTGCTATTCATAGGGTTTTCAATGGATGATTGTTTTTTGGGAGTGGGCTGCCTGGTCCTTCTCCCAAGCCTACAGCACCTGGTGTTCTCAGGTAGTCTCCCATCTAATACTAACCCGATCCTGCTCAGCTTCCAAGATCTGACAGGATCAGATGCCACACTGGTATGGCTGCAGGCTTTTATTGCCTTGGTGCTATTATAAAGGAAATATCTTTCCCATTTTCACTTCTGACTTCTTAATGTGAGTATAGAGAAAAAACTATTAATTTTTATATGTATCTTGAATCTGGCCTCTTCCTTCAAAAATTACCTTACAAGTTCTAATATTAAACTAGAATCAATTTGATCTCCAAGATATGTATAGTTCTCTGGCTTGGAAAAATGTCTTCCAAAGCCCCATATGTTAAAGGTTTATTCCTCTGCTTGGCACTGTCAGGAGATGGTGGAACCTTTTAAGAGGTGTGGCCTAGTAGGAGGAAGTTAGGTCATCAGAGTATGTCCTTTTACTTCCTGGATACCACAGGTGGAGCAGCTTCCTCTGTCACTTAACACCTCATGATAGAGTGCCTTGCTATAACCCAGAAACAATGGGGCCAATGAACCATGGACTGAAACCATGAGCCCAAATAAACTTTTCCTCCAAGTGATTCTCTCAGGTGTTTTGTTATGAAAATGGAAAGCTGACTAACATAGACATGGATATGTTAGCAAAAAGAGATGCTTTTCATCTTTTATCTCCTGTTTTTTATACTGGTCACTTCATGTATAGGGTATTCCAAATTTGTGTCCTGGTTTTAATGGAAATATTTTTAGTGTTTCCTCAATTTACAAACAGAATTCTTGCTTGGTAATTTGATCTATATCATCATGTGCCAGTTTACATAGTTTTTATTCTAAAATTACTAAATTTTTTTTTTTTTTTTTTTTTTTTTGGCAGTACTGGGGGTTGAACCCAGGGCCTCACACCTGCATGCTTTGCAAGTGCTGGACCACTAAGCTGTGCCCCAGCCCATTTTTTTAACTTTTTAAAACAGGGTTTCACTACGTTACGCAGACTGACTATGGTCTCGAACTTGTGATCCTCCTGCCTCTGCCTCCCAAGCCACTGGGATTACAGGTGTGCATCACCATGCCCAGCACTAAAATTACTAAATGTTATTTGATGGAGATAAATTTCCTAGTAATGAACTACTTTGTGTCCTCCTATCTAAAATCCTGTTTGGGCTGGGTGTGGCAGCACACACTTATAATCCCAACACTTGGGAAGTGGAGTCAGGAGGATTGTTAATTGGAAGGCTGCCTGGGTTACATAGTGAGTTTGAGGCTAGCCTAGGCTACACAGCATGATTTTGCCTCAAAAAATTAAATTACATTGATTTAAAATTTAAATAAAACAAATCTCATTTGGTTTTAACATTTTTCTCTTTAAATATTTTTGTATTTTATATTTTATTTCACTTAGAATTTTAAAACATATTCATGCCTAAAGTATATTAGGTTCTGGTGTAAACTGTGAAATGTTTCAGTGAAATGAGGGTTTTCTATCATTTTACCTAATATAGTCTAAATAATACTTATTTTATGTGTTCTTTAAAGGTACAATAGAAGTATCTGTTCCTGATTAGTCTTAAATGCTTTATCTGTAGTCATCATTCCAATTTCTTCTATGGCAATTAGTCCGTTTTACTTGAACTTATTTTGATAAGTCATAATTTGTTAGGTAGAGTACTGCTCCACACTTTCTGAGGATCCAGGTGTGATCTCCAGCACCCAAAAATGGGAGAAGGATGTGGCAGTCCACTCCTAAAAACAATCTCTGAGCAATCAGCTATTGAAAACTCTATGAGGGTGCTTATGAGTTGGACCCTACTTTTGTGATTTTTCTTGGATGTTTGGGGCGGGGATTTAGTTTAGTTGGTAAAATGCTGCTCTCTGCTTTCTGGGGCCCTGGGTTTAATCCCCAGCATGGCAAAAATAGGAGAAGGATGTGGCAATCCACTCCCAAAGCAATCCTGAAAACAATCTGCCATTGAAAACTGTATGAACAGCAGAGAAGCACAGACATAGTACCTGGCATGGCAGTGTCAGGAAGTGTTTCATTCTGTTGTAAGTAGGGCCCCTATAAGTGAGACTCCACTCGATGGCATGTCACAACAAAACTTGGATGTTTGCTCTGTCATTGATCTCCTAGATTATCACTTGATCTCCTAGATTATCAATTTGAATCTTGGCCATAACCATCATTTTGTCTTCAATTTCTCTTTCTTTTTTTATTTGAAAAATCCAAGAATTTCTTGTCGTTGCTAGTTTACTTATAATTTTTTAAAAAACCACATATGAATATCTGTGAGTTTTCTCTACTATTTTTTTTATTAGAAATATCACCTGTTTGTTCTGCCTTTTTTAAAAACCAAAGCCTCTGAGATGTGTTACTGTGCTGTTCCCTGGGTTGTTGTCCAATTCCTGGGTGCCCATCTTCCATGATGAAAAACACTAAAGCCTCTGTGCCAAGAGTAAGCACTTGGTGCAGCAGGGTGGCTGCCATTCCAGGAAAAGAAATCAGGGTGAAGCCCTGTTGCTCCCTCCTCTTTGTGCTCCCTTTCAGTCTTCTTCCCAGAGATCCAGAGGATGTAGCCCCACTGCTTAAATCTTACTGGATCCCAGTGCCTTCAGCAGAAACTTCCTAGATATGTAGCCTTGCCTGTCAAACTTGACTGGATTAGGCGATACCTAAGAGTAGTAAACCACACCTCTGCGTGTGTCGGTCAGGGCATTTCCAGAAAGGACTGACGTGTGGATAGCACCATCCAAGAGTGGAGTCCAGAGTGGAATAAAGTTGAGGGAAAAAGCTAGAACATGTGGCAGGCTGAAACTCTTCCAGAGCAGAGCATGTGTTTCTAATTGCCACTGTCCATGGTCATCAAACAACAGTTTCCTCAGCTTCTACACGGATTCAACACCAGACTTTCCAGGCACTTCCAGACCTCACTACTGATGGAAATTCTTCACATTTCCAGCTCTTGCACTGAGTGACTAGCAGCCTCTCTACAGGCCCAGCTGTGGAACCACTCTGCCCACACTGTGTAAGTTAATCCAATAAATTCCCTTTTATTACGTATATGTTATATATATATATATTTATTACATATCTATCACATACATATTTATTACACACACACACACACACACACTGCTGTTAGATGCTGTTGAGTCAGGGCCAGGTCATAGTCACCTTATGTACAACACACGGGACATTCCTCAACACTGTGTGATGACCAGCACTATGTCAGTGCTTCTCTGCTATTCATAGGGTTTTTGATGGCTGATAGCTCTGGGATTGTTTCGAGAGTGGGCTGCCATTGCCTTCTCCCATTTTTGTGGTGCTTGGAATTAAACTCAGGGCCTCAGAGAACACAGAGCAGCACTCTACCAACTGAGCTAAACCTGAGCCGTGTGTGTGAGTATGTGTGTGTGTGTGTGTGTGTGTGTGTGTGTGTGTGTGTGTGTGTGTGTGTAAGTTTTTTCTATTAGTTCTTAGAGTTCATATATATATGTATATATATGAATATATATGTGTATATATACATACACATATATTTATATATGTGTATATATATATATTCTTAGTTCTATTAGTTCTTAGTTCTATTAGTTCTGAGTTCTTCTACATATAAAGACACATATATTTTTTTTTCTGGAAAACACTGACTGATACACTTTTATAATATTGCAAAGGCATTTCTCATACCTACCACATCCTGAGCCTGACTATGCCTACTCTCCCTCCACAGAAAAAAAAAAAGAAAAGAAAAGAAACCACAAACACCGAACAAGCTTCTGCCCCAAGTTCTCACTTGTACCACTTTTCTCTCTGACCTCTCAACTGCACACTAGCCATTTCTAGGAACACCAACAAAGTATTAGGACTCACTCACACCTACCCCATCTGAATTACCGTTGCTGTCAATTAAAGTAGATGGATTGAGTTGGGAGTGGTGATGAAGAAATCTTTCAATCTACCATCTACCCAGAATCTAAATCAACTACTTTGAAACTTAAAAAATAGAGCCTTCGTGAGAGTGAAAACCTTACCCAATCCTTAGCAAAAAGGCTACACTTAGGAAAAATTCTCTAGTACTAACATAGCCAAATAACGATGCTGTACTCATTGTAGCACTCATGTACCTTTCTCTAGTTCCACTGGGAAAAGTTCCAGTTTTTCCACACGTTTTTCAAGTTCATACTCAGCAGATGCAGCCACAGGGTCAACTTCATCATTTCTCCTGTCATAGTCTTCATTGGAGTACGTGTTAAAAACCTGTAGTAAGAGGCCAAGAACAAAATGATAACACAGAAAAGATGGCTTTCATAATTTAAAATAAATCTGCTAGGTATCCAAAACTATATAACTTTGAAAAATTACAATGATTAATATTTTCTAAAGAATCATTTTTTTCTTTATAAGTATTTGAGATGTTAGAAAGCAAAAAGGGAATTAGAATAAAAATAACTTACTAATTTTACAAAGTATGAGACATTTAATCAATTTTAATAATTTAAGAGACTACAGTAGCCACAGAATGCATTATTTAAATAGCAATTTTCATCACCTTTTATATAATCAGTATATGCCAATGCTGTCCTATTTCCTGATAAGACTAAGGTAAAGCAATTGAAGCTACTTAACCAAACATCCACAATGAACTTGTTTTATGGTCAGAACTGTACTAGCCCCAAGTATGTAATGTGTTAATACTACAATTATATTTTAATCACAGAATTACTAAAACTGATTCCTATCATATTCTCTTCTAGGCTATGTTAAACTGCTCTCATCTATCATCTCTCATTTTACTTGCATACAGATTTAAATTGTCATTGGACCTTTCTATGAAATAACTATCAAAATATTGCTCAAAGTTGTAGAGCAAATAGGATACTAGCAACTCCTTATTTCTGACTTAAATAATTCAGAAGACTACTAAATGTGATCTTCAGATGAGAAACATGATTGTCCTTATTTCAGCTGAAATATTTGTTTTATTTGAAATGGAACTGAAGTAGCTATCAAGTCAATCTTAATACACTGAAGAATATTTAAGAGAAATGGATAATTTACTAAGTGTAATCAATATGTAGAATAAAAACTGACATTTTCAATTAAATTTAGCAATTATTAAGCATCTACACTGTGACTAAAACAACTCTGTCAGTTTCCCCCAAATCTTAAAATCTAGAAGTGAATAGGTTTTTAAAAATATACATTAAGAGCCAGGTGTGGTGGCACACGCTTGTAATCCCACCGACTCTGGATGTGGAGACAGCAGGATTGCGAGTTCGAGGCCACAGGCGACCTGCACATGTTAGCAACATCCTGTCTCAAGATAAAAAAGTTTTAAATGTGTTGGGTGTATAGCCTACTGGCAGAGCACCTGCAAAGTATGTGTGAGACCCTGGGTTCAATCTCCAAGTACTGTAAAAATAACAATACACACATACATACTAAAAATTGTAAAGCTAGAAACAGAACAGAAGATCAAAGGTGAATAAATGATGTCTATTGCCCCCAAAGCTGGCCCTAATGTGCCTGGTAAATTTAGATGCATAGTACTGAAAAACTGGCAATACTTATATTCTATTTATGGTAACCTATAAACCCACAATACATATTATCTATATAGAAGCAGATATAGTATAGTTCCCAAAGGTATATATTTTTCAAAATCATGTCCTTGGTAGGGTTTGTACCAGAGTGACACTGTTTGGTGGTTTTTTTTTTTTTTTTTTTTTTTTACAGTGACTTTCAACATGGTTTCATAGCCCCATGCAGCTTGGATCCTTGCTTACCATAGCACACTTGTTGTTGTTAGGTGCCATTGAGTTGGGTCCAACTCATAGCAACAGAACCAAACACTAGCCTACACTGTGCATGCAATGACCAGCACTAGACCAGACGGTGCTTCTCTACTATTCATAGGGCTTTAGATGGCTGATTATATTGGGAGTGGAATGCCAGGTCCTCCCAAGTTTACAGCCCCATCCAAGTGCTAACCAGTCCCCGCCTTTCTTAGCTTCTGAATCTGACAAGATCGGTCACTAGGGTGGTATGGAAGTAGAAATAGTAAACATGACTGCATCAAAATGCCCATCTCTATACTGTGGAATTCATCTTTTCAGAAAAGAGGCTTTCAAGCCCCTCCCACAGAACTCTCTAATATTTGTCTTACCTTGTGAGATTTATGACTTTCTCTTAGCTGTTTTGATCTTCATTCCCCTTATATTTTTTTGGTAATCATTTATTCACATTTATTCATCTAAGAAAAATTTACAGAGTACCATTTCTATGACAGCCATTGCGCTAGACTTTGGGGAAAGGACAGTCCAAGTAGCTCACAGCACAGGAGGGACACAGGAGTCAAAATAAGCCACTATAATATAATGTGATAAATGATGTGAAAGCAATATAATTTTTTTATCTGCCTGAGAATTTTGTAGAGGGGCGGATGTTTGAGTTGAATCTTAAAGAATAAGTGAGAATTTGCATATTCAGGTGCAGAAGAGGAGGAATGTGTGTATTTGGAACATGTTGTTGTTGTTGTTAGGTGCCATTGAATCAAGTCTGCCTCATAGTGACCCTATGTGTAACAGACAGTGCTTCTCATAGGGTTTATTCATAGGGTTTTCGATGGCTGATTGTTTTGGGAGTAGGCTTCCGGTTCATTTTTCCCAAACCTACAGCACCCGATATGCTCAGACTGTTCCCTACCCAAGTACTAACCAGGCCTAACCCTGCTTAGCTTCCGAGATCTGATGAAATCCAATGCCAAGATAGTATGGCTGTAGACATATTTGAAATATAAGACCCTATACATACACACACAAATACACACACAGACACATAGAGATGTGTTTTAGGAAAACACTGATGTACCACAGTACATCATGTCTAAGAAAGTGAACTTTAACAACAGACACACAAAAAGTACCTGTGTCTGTATCTTATATATCCTGAAAACCAGTGGCATGTATAACTGAAGATTTTTCCATTAATGTTTGCTACTTATCTACTTCTGCTAATAGGTCCAAGTGTACGATTGCATTTGTTATTGTTGTTGTTGTTGTTGTTGTTGTTGTTGTTAAGTGCCACTGAGTCGGTATGCAACTCATAGTGACCCTACGTACAATAGGTATAACACTATTGTCAGTGCTTCTTACTATTCGTAGGATTTTCAATGGCGGATTGTTTTCTGGGAGTGGGCTGCCAGGTCCTTCTCCCAAGCATACAGTATCTGGTGTTCTCAGGTGGCCTCTCATCCAAGTACTAACCAGGCCCAACCCTGCTTAGTTTCCAAGATCTGACAGGATGGGATGCCACAAGTGCTATGGCTGCAGGCACTACAAAGGTTTAAATGCTATTCATTCTGGAACATAGGTCAATTTCACTCTTCACATAGTAAATAAGTGTTTGTGTATGTTTGTGTATGTGCACATATATAGGTATAAATTAAGTTTCAGAGAATCACTTTAAATAAATGAACACCTTCCTAACTATTTTTTAGGATCCTAACCAACAGGGCTGGGATTTAGCTCAGTTGGTAGAGCACTGCACTGCAGTCTCTGAGGTCCCAAGTTCAATTCCCAGCACAGCAAAAATGCGAGAAAGGCCTGGCAATCCACTCCCAAGGCAATCCTGAAACAGTCAGCCATTGAAAGCCCTATGAGGGTCGCTATGAGTCAGATACCGACTCGACAGCACCTAACAACCACCACCACCACAACGGGCTGGGATTTAGCTCAGTTGGTAGAGCACCGCTCTGCAGTCTCTGAGGTCCCAAGTTCAATTCCTGGCACCACAAAAAATGACAAACTGTAAGATATCCAGTAAGTATTCTATAAATATTTAAGGATTTCCTTTTCTATAAAGCATAAAGAGGAGCATAAAAATTCCTGAATAAGTATAATGCCATATTACTTTCTTGGATTAAAATCTTTAATATTGTGAAGATATCCATGCTCCCAAATTACTATAAATGTCAGTTTACTCCAACTTAGAAATTCAGGGCAAAGAAAAGTAAAGTCCCACCCAGTTTCATGGAAACTATTATGGTTTTGGGCTGGGATTTAGCTCAGTTGGTAGAGTGCTGCTATGCAGTCTCTGAGGTCCCGGGTTCAATTCCTAGCTCCTCAAAAATGGGAGAATGATGTGGCAAGCCGCTCAGGAGGCAATGCCGAAACACTATGAGGGTCTCTATGAGTTGGACCAGACTCGACAGCAACAAACAACAACAATAATAAGGTGATTGAAAAAGCATAGTAAAGATGAAAACAAGGCTCTTGGATATTAAAGCATACAATAAAACTTAATTAAAGCAATGTAGTTTTGGACTTAGGGTATATTTATATTTACACTGTTTCACTCCTTTTCTATTCAAATTAGTTACAATGGTCTATTTAACAAATAGTATGGAATGAGTTAGATATTCATCTGAAGAATATTCCTATTTCATATCATTAACAAAAATAGAACTTAGATTGGCTAAAATAAAAAATACACTATTTACTATGAATCTAATCAGCACCCTTTCAACAGTTTTAGAGAGCCAGAAATCAGATACAGATTAGAATTGCATGGGGATTAGATTTGCGGTCGAGAGCATGTGCATTAAATTGGAGAATACACTGTATACATTCAGGCTTCAGCACCTGTAGACTCTACAAAATCTGTAGATACTCAAGTCTCTCATATAAAAGCATTTATTATTTATATATAACCTAGAAACATCCTCCTATAAACTTTAAATCATTTCTAGATTAATTATAATACCCAATATGATATAAATGATATACATAAATGGTTGTTATACTGCATTGCTTAGGTAATAATACAGAAAAAAATTGTATATCTTCAGTACAGACATATACTTCTTTTTCTCAATATTTTCAATCTGTAGTCAGTTAAATCTGAGGAACAGAACCCACAGATACAGAGCATCAACTATATATACCATAAAGGTGCTAAAAGAAAAATGGGACAATGCTTAACTAACAGGCCAGAGAGATAGTCATAGATTCTAGAAATCCCAAAGGAAATGAATAAACTATCTGATTAAAAAAGTAATGCTAACAGGCTGTGCATTTATTTGGGAGGCTGAGGCAGGAGGATCTGGAATTCAAGGCCAGCCTGTGCTACATAGAGAAGAAGGAGAAGGAAGAGAAGGAGGAGGAGAGAAAAACAAGAGGAGGAGGAAAAATGAGAAGAAAAAATGAGGAGGAGGAGGTAGCAGCTAAAAACTATCGTACAGCAAAACTTAGGAAGTTACAAGAAAAGTCACAGATTAAAGATAAATATGAAGTTTTTAACCTATAAAGGGCTTTTCCTCAAAGAGTTGCAGGTGCAGGTAGGAGAAGGAAATAGATTAAGAATTCAACAAAGAAACACTAGTGTCCAGTAAACAATATAAAGACATTAAGCATCATTAAAAACTAAGCAAATGGAAATTAAAACAAGGAGATACCATGTATTTATCCATACGAATGGCTTAAAATGTTGCAATACCAATGTTTATGAGGATATAGAAAAAAGAAGATATTCTTAAAAAAAAAAAAACTTAACGTACAATGTGAGGGCTTGAAGTGTAGCTCAGTGACAGAGCACTTGCCTAGTACCTATGAGGCCTTTGGTGCAATCTCAGAACTACCAAAAAAAAGTATAATTGGAAATAGTAATAAAATATTTAAAATGTAGATGCCTTTGAGTTAGTGTTACATCTAAATATTTAAAGAAATACTTGCAAATGTATGTAGAATGAAGTTCATTACAGCACAATTTGTGAAAGCCCAAAGTGGGAAATAACCTAATGTCCACCAGTAAAGAAAATACTTGCCAAATTATGACACACACAAATATTTAAGTCTGTGCAGTGACTGAAGAGACATATTTTTAACAACATGGAAGACTCTACATTTATCATTAAACCAAAAGAACATATTGCAGATATTGCTGTTGTTAGGTGCTATCCAGTCATGTCCAACTCATAGTGACCCTCATAGGGTTCTCAATGGCTGATTGTTGTGGGATTGCCTTGGGAGTGGATTGCCATGTCCTTCTCCCATATTGCAGATATAGATATTCTCAATTCATATGAGCCCCAGTTGGTATGGGACTTATTTTAGTCCAATTTAAAGCCTGCTAAATTCTTATGCTTTGAAGCTTTTGCCAAATAATAAAACCATACTCAGCTTCAGTTTCCTAATTCAAAAAATGGTTATTATAATAATAATAGTACATATCCCATAGGTTGCTATGAAAACTGAAATGAGATAATCTATGTAATTGTGTTTGGTTCAATATGGGGAAAGGAAAAGTTTCCCTAGGATAATAAAGATATTATTTCTCCAGATACTTACCACTTAAACTCTCCTTCACAAAGAAGTTTTGAATATTTCATCCACCAACATCCTTAATCCCTCACATGTCTATCAGCTTGTCACACTGTGGAGGCTTGTGTGTTGCTGTGATGCTGAAAGCTATATCACTGGTATTTCAGATACCAGCAGGGCCACCCTTGGTGGACAGGTTTCAGCTGAGCTTCCAGACTAAGAAAGACTAGAGAGAAGGACCCAGCAGCGCACTTTGAAAACAATGACCCATTGAAAACTCCATGAATAGCTAGAGAAGCACTGTCAAATATAGTGCTGGAAAATGAGCCCCTCAGGCTGGAAGGCATTCAAGAAATGACAGGGGAAGAGTTATCTCCCCAAAGTAGAGTTGACCTTAATGATGAGAATGAAGTAAAGCTCTTGAGACCTCCTTTTGTTGATGTGACATGACTCAAAATGAGAAGAAACACAGTGACTGCAACAATGGGCTCAAACTTAAAAAGATCTTGTGCATGGCATGGTGCTGGGTACTGTTTTGTTCTGTTGTATTTAGGATTACTATCAGTCAGTTCTGACTCGATGGCACCTATCAACAATATTCAATGTCCATTTAACAAAAATCTGTGTATCTAATTTAAAATTAGAATGTAGACTGGCTTCCCAAAATCCCTACTGCCTCCTTGAAGTGGAGTTGAACTTAATGATAGAAATGGAGTAAAGGCCCTGGGATCTCCAGTTGCTGATGTGGCAGGACTCAAAATGAGAAGAAACAGAATGGCCACAACAATGGGCTCAAACATAAAAAGATTCTGTGTATGGCGCAGTGGGTAGTGGTTCATTCTGTTGTATATAGGGTTATTGTGAGTCAGACCTCACTGATTCTATGGCACCTAACAACATATCCAGAGCAAAGAACTATCATTACATAATGGCTCATTGCCTGCCATGTTTTCTGTTCTGTCTGGACCAGGAAGACCCTCAAAAATAAAAGCAAAGGTGACCTAGATAAATACCTTCCCTTCAATCTATACTATCTGGAGTCTTTCAATTTTCTTACAATAGTTCTATTTATCCTCCTTGTTAGGTATGGTCAAGTCAGATCCAACTCATATCAACCCTAAGTACAAGAGAATGAACACTTCCCAATACTGTGCCATGCACACAGTCTTTTTATGTTTGAGCCCATTGTTGCAGTCACTATGTTCTTCTCATTTTGAGTCACATCATATCAGCAAAAGGAGGGCCCAGGGGCTTTAGTCTATTCCCATCATTAAAGTCGACTCTACTTTGAGATGACAACTCTTCCCCCTTCTTTTTTGAATCCCCTCTAGTCTAGAGGGCTCATTTTCTGGCATTATATTTGATAGTGCTTCTCTGCTATTCACAGGGTTTTCAATGGCTAATTGTTTCGGGAGTGAGTTTCTGGGTTTCTCTCCCTAGTCTGTCTTAGCCTGGAAGCTGAGCTGAAACCTGTCCACCATGGGTGGCCCTGCTGGTATCTAAAATACCAATGGCATACCTTTTAGCATCAAAGCAACACACAAGCCCCTACAACATGACAAGCTGACAGACACGTGGGGGCTATTTATATTTATTCTACCTTAATTGGTCTGCAAAAATATGGATAATCAATCAAAGAATAATCAGAGCCTCATTGTGTTATTACTGCAACCCCAAAAAAAGACTTTCAAGACCTGGACCTCAATAATCAAGACCATCAAGATATATGTGTATTTCAGCTGGCTGTGTGGCTCAGTGGTAGAGCACTTGTCTAGCATGTGCTAGTACTGAAATAAATAAATAAATAAATAAATAAATAAATAAATGCATGTCAACTTGAGTTCATAAGCCAAAAAAAAAAAAGAAATCCAAACGCTTTTAAAGAAAAGATATATATATTTTTTACTTCAGTTACCTGGACATTGTTCCTGAGAACAATTTCACTAAGAAAAGCAAATGAAAGGATGTTTAAATTTAAGACTTCTTGATTCAGAGCCAAGAAGCAATATTCTGTTCCTTGATCAAAGCAAACAAAACAGAACCTTATCCACTGTTTCACAACACGGTCAGGCTTTCAGGAGTAACAAATTTACAGTCATATTTAGCAAGAACATTTCTGAATCAGCAACCCAAGGCTATGTAAAACAAAGTAAAATTAGCTTAATATAAAATTTCAACTGGAATCATTATTTTATGTACATTTTCAACAGTTTGAGCCCCAACACTCTCAAAACAGTTTTCAACAATATGAAAAAAACATATGTCCTTTACTTCTTTATGACACATTTTCTCTAATCAATGCAGGTCAGAATAAAGTCAGCATTCTCTGTAAATACTGACTGGAAGGAATCTCCCACAGTGTTTCCACAAGGTCTCAGCTCCAGCTATAGTGTGGGTTCCGCTTAATCTTCCTGACACATAGATGAAAAATGTCCCAGGTTCTAGCATGCTGAGTTTCAGATGATGGCTTGGCACAGTGTGTTCCTGGAGATAAGCCAAGCATTCACACACTCCCACAAATGGGCTACATGTCTTGCAAGCTTCCTTGGCAGAACCCTGACTCACCTTCACAGGATGTCAGTAGCTCTGCTCAAGAGGCTTGGAACTGGCAGGGTGCAAGCTGGTAATCCCAATGAGTAGGAAGGCTGAGGCAAGAGGATAGTGATTTTGAGGCCACAGGCAGTCTGCACAAATTAGGGAGACCGTCACAAAATTAAAAAAATTAAAAGAGGGGTGCTGGTCATTAGTACAGTAGTTGCCTACTATTCACAAACCTTTTGGTACTGGGGGAAAAAACAGGGTTCTAAACTGAAACTAACAGTAAGCCTGAGAAGACAGTCCATATTCCAAAGTTTTAAAAGCAAATTTTGTGATAATACATCTTCAGAGAGAAGGACCCTGATAGTCTTAGACCAAAGTAGAATCTTGAATTTCCTTTTCTTCTCCCCAGAACCAAGGCTAGTTCACTCACCTATGAGAGGAAGAGCTATGTAGTTTCTTGAATGCCCAGTGTGTACCAGGGAGTACATCAGGTTCTCGTTACAAAATGAAGCAAGCCAAACTACAGTTCATAATTTTCAAGCACTTCTAATGAAACATTGATAGTTTCTAAGGATTCTAAATAGATGAGAATTTTAGTTTCATTCTCTATAATCTCATATTACAATGAAAGAAAATCTCAAACTAAACTCTTCTATGTGTAAAAACACTGCTGAGCAGGAAGGTGGTAAAATAGAGAGAGAGAGAGAGAGAGAGAGAGAGAGAGAGAGAGACATCTTCATTTCATAAATTCAGTAAGTCCCAGATTTCTCTCCTTAAATCATTCTGAAAAGTAACTCACATGGAAGGTTTACATAAACCAAGCATGGCCATATTCCATAGTCGGACACATGCAATCTTCTAACTGGATCACACAACAGAATCTTAAAAGGCAGAATGCAGTACAATATGGAGGACTGTAGTAAGGTGTCACCCCAAAAGCTAGTAACTTGCTGGTCTTGCCTAACTCAAAGTCTATTTACACAAAATATTTCTAAGGTTTATCTATATATCTTCAATATCATTTATTTCACCAATTACTTGTAGTATGCCTAATTTAATAAACTGTCTTGTGTAGATTTAAAATGTTTATCTCTGGAGTACAAATTTCTAATTAGGGTCTTTCAAATAAATACTAGCTAATCCTGGAGTGTGGGCTCATGATTGGGTCTGGAAAGTTAACTAAATATTCCTAAAACAAAGTTATACTCATGTATATTATGTTGCATATGCTAAAGTAATTTGGAATAAATTTCAGACAATATAAAACTTTATACAAATTATAACTCTTTACCAACTGATCTAATAAGTAACTGCGGCAGGAAAGTGTAAAGAGAGCGCCCACTTTTCATATTTTTACATAAGATTCAGAAGACAATACTAACTACTGAAGACAAAGTCTATATAGTCAAAAACATATTTTATTAATTATAATCCTAGTGTGGATTATTAAAGAATAGAAACTCAAAGAGAAAAGAAAACCATTTCACTTTATATAATGGAAGGTAGAGAGTATACAGTTCAAAAAGCAGCACAGAAGGCCTGTACTTGTCAAAGAACTCCAGAGAAACAGAACCAACAGGATGTCAGTGTATGTTCATTTTATAAATACAATACACATTTCATTTATTTTAAAGTGGACTTATTTTAAGAAACTGGCTCACATGATTATGGAGGCTGTCAAGTCCAAAATGTACAGGGTAGGCCAAGCAGGCCGGAGACCCAGAGGAGAGGTGATGCTGGGTTTTAAGGCCAAAGGCAATCTGCTGGCAGAATTCCCCCTTCTTCAATGTGGTCACCTTTCCTTATAAAGGTCTTCAGCTGATTTAATAAGGCCCTGTCATACTACGGAGTAATCTAACAAGGATGGTCAGAGGAATGTGCTTTTCTTAAAAGCATAGAGAAATGAGCCACTGGTTTATACCTATACTTTATCAGATATTCTTGACAGATTAAAATATTTTACATGAATAACATCATTATTTCATACTTGAACTCCTAAGTTAGAAAAGAAAAGACCATTCTTATAGGGCTGTAGTCAGAAAGAGTGCTGAGGGGGACCTATTCTCAGCCCATGTATGAAAAGCAGTGGGCACTGAGAACCTTAGCCACCCTCCTCTGAGCCTGGCCAGCTCTCAGGCTTTTTTTTCCCCTCAGTTTTGGGGATTTGCACTCAGGGCCTTGCCCATGTGTTCTACCACTGATCTGTACCCCTAGCCTCTTTATAATTTTTTATTCTGAGACTCATTAAGTTGTGTAGGCTACCTCTGGCCTTGAACTCAAGATCCTCCTCCCTTAGCCTCCCAAATTGTTGGGATTACAGACCTGTGCCATGGAGCCTGGCTTAGGTTTCAGACTCTTATGTGGAAAAAGATAGATTCACTTCTGATACTCAAGCTGTTATAATCAAGGGTCAGTGCTCAACTCTAAAACCTAATCAAAATTCTTTGCACTACATATCACTCTGATGGCATCTTTTTATTCACAGCTACATTTGAATGTTAAATGATTGAATTTAAGTTGTGACTTATTTATATCAAATTATCTGTTCATTTTTGAAAAAACATTACCACAGGAATATACAACTCTACAGAGTTTTTGAGGGATAGACCATTAGGATCTTCATTTCCATCTAAATGACATTATTTTCTTTCTTGTTCTTTTTTTTTTCCCTACATAGTCAAACTGTTAGTAGTTTGTTGACTCTTCATTCCTATCTAAATGGTCTGGTAGGCATTACACATGCCAAACCAAACATCATTTCACTGCCTGCAGTTAAAAATGAGTGAGGCAGGTAACAAGGACCACTCTACCCAGGTAAAAGATAATATCCAGAACCTATTTTAGCAAGGAGACATTTTTGAGGAGTACCCCACTTTGAGAATGTTGATGAGTTGGACAAGTTCCTTCACACACAAAAATTCACATAATGGCTCAAACTCCAGAATCAGCAGTAATGTGCAAAAGGTGGGAGTAGGAGTGAAGACTAATATATGAAAAAAATCATAGAACTTGAAAGTGAAGGGAAGAGGTCAATTTATATTTGTTCATAAACATAGTGAGCTTACTATAAAATCTTACATTTATAATCCATCTGAGCTAGCTGAATAAAAGGTAAACCAGTATATGTATAGAGATGTGTAGAGATATAGTGCTCTAAGCAGTATTTCCAGTTCTCCTTCTGGGTAAAGCAGGGTATTATAGCTCCCCACTCTTTCTTGATTGAGGTGGAGCTATGTAAATACTACAGGTCATTGGTTTTGGGCAGAAAAACATGTAAGTCACTTCCTAGCTAAGGTCTTTTATTACAAAGGCAAGACCTCCCAGTGTCATCTTCTTCCTGTGTCACTACAATCTGGAAAGTATGTATAATCAAAATGAAGCCTCTATAAAGTCCTAAGACTTGAGTGAGTACAATGAATACTGAAAGCTTTCCTTTGATCTATAATGTATCATGAGAGAGAATAAAGACCTGTTAGAAGACATTGGGATCATTTATTAGGGCAACATAAACTATTCTATCTTAACCAGCCTATCATCTAAAAGGAACACTTGTCTAACATTAGTATAGATTGCCAAGATCAGATCATAGTTGAAAAGCACAAAAACTAGACCCAAAAGATAGATGTGACAAACAGAAATCTTTCACTTCATTTAAAGTGAAATAGTGATGAGTAAGATAACCCTGAGAGCTCCCAAAAGGACTAATCCTAGGTAGGAGTGCTGTCTGTTCTGCAAGTCAGCCTAGTCCCTATGGGCCTCAAGAAGGGAATGAATATCATCCTTTTGGTGGTCCTAGATCTTCTTCCCAGTTTCTCCTCACACAAGATTATGGGCACCAAGGGTTGGCGGCTGATAGTGGCATTGAACATATCTTCCACACGAATAATCCTTCACATATTCCTTCCATTACACAATACAAAGAGGGACAGTTTTCAGAATCATCTCTTTTCTAAAAGCTAAAGAAACAGTAAGCAAAATGATCTTCAGAGGTAAGCAGTGGACACATTTTAAAAAATGTTATGTTACTAAATCCTCTTAATTCATATCATGATATTCTTCTTCTACTGTTTTAAGTGTTATGAATTATCATATCCCCAAATATATTCATAGAAAATATACAGGCCTCCATGATAAAAATCAAGGACAGCTTTTTGTTGTATCAACAGCACCAACCACCTCATACTTGTAGATAATTAACAACCAAATGTAGCAGATATAAACTCCTCAAATTTAGAATTGTTGTTGTTATGTGCTGTCAAGTCGGTGTCCGACTCATAGCAACCCTACATACAACAGGTGAAACACTATTGTCAGTGCATCTCTGCTATTCATAGGGTTTTCATTCGCAGATTGATTTTTGGGAGTGGATTGCTGGGTCCTTCTCCTAAGCCTACAGTATCTCGTGTTCCCTGGTGGTCTCCCATCCAAGTACTAACCAGGACCGACCCTGCTTAGCTTCCAAGATCTGATGGGATTGGAAGCCACAGTGCTACAGCTGCAGACAAATTTAGAAGAGCTATGGTTAATTTTGTGGAAAGTCATATATGCACATACAGTTAAATTTTCATGTATAAAACAGTTTTCAAAATAAGTGGAGTCTTTTAAGGTCACATACATAGAAACTATAGTAAAATCCAAAAACCAGAAGGTCCTATATCTCTCGCTTCTGACAAAGTAGAAGTAGAATTGGTACCACTTATGTGAAAATATATGTTGTTAAAGTACTTGAAAAGATTTAAAAGTAAGTTCTCCTTACAGAAATAGTTTATGTAATTAACCAGGAAAAAAATTCTTCCACAAATAAAAATAAAATTAGATCCTTCACATTCCAAATTTGTACAAATTCTACATCAATCAAGCCCAAATTAGTGAGTTTTTCCTAGTAGACAGTTTATCAGAGAACTGGGCAATTCAACTGATGTTCTTGTTCTCCTTAGTGTTTTTTAAAGTATTATAAACAATCATTTCCATGAGAAATTGGCAATGTTCTCATTCAGCTCAATCAGACTCTTAGTTTAAATGGGAGACACATGCTTTACAAACTGACAACTGGTGGCCAGTGTGAAATAAATTGGTGGTCTTGGTCCATTTCCCACTGGACAGTGTCCCTATCACAGAAAAATTTGATTAATTAGCCCAACTGGCACTTTTTCTTGGGTGAGGGGAGGCAATCTGCTAGAAAAATGAACTGACTTCTCATTCCCAGAAGTGAATACTCTTGTACAGATGTACCAGGGTGAGTTAGTAAATCAGTTTCTGTTCCAGCATTTCTCTTAGCAGTTGGTACTTGCGTCTTCTTCCACTATAAGTGCCAGTACTGTTGCTAGAGGCCCATGGAGGGAGAGAGTTCCTCTGTCCGAATAGGAAAACAGAGGGAGAGGGTTACTGCAGTATGTGTAGGGCAGAAAGGGGAAAAGGGTTGTCAGCTATAAAAAAGAGTCTGAAAGCTTTTCATGAGCATGGGCAGGGAAAGCAAGACTTATGCGTTCCTCAAATACAGTTTACCTCTGGTTCAGGTTCAGATACAGGAAAACTGTTAAAAATGCTTGAACTGGAATGGGTTCAGGGTTCGGGTGTGGGTTCAATTTGAAGCCCCAGTTTATACTTTTCCAGGCAAAGGCCCAAAGGGTAACCACCCCAATGATGGGGGCTCAGAGGCATCATGAAACCTAAACACTGAACTCTGTGTCTTGGGGAGTGATGCCATCTGCTTTAGATGCTCCACTATAGCAAAGCTAATGCAAGTGCCATGCCCTTGAGCCTCCAGCTTCATAAACTTCTTTCTTTATAAAGTACCCAGCCCCACATGGCTCATTACAACAGAAAAACAGATTAATACACCAGCCAGAGAAATGGGTAAGGATCTCTAGAAGGTTAACTTTAGCTCAAAGAAAGAAATAAATGTGATGCAAAGAATCCTAGTGGTAGGTGAACTAAAATTGATTCTTTCCCTTAGATAAAAAGTGTCAAAGACAGGCTCCTCACACCACTGTGATGGTCCTTTGATATGTCAACATAATTAGGATACTGTTCCCAGTTATTTAATCAAACACTAAGCTAGGTGTCATTGTAAAGACGTTTTGTAGATGTAATTAAAGTCCAAATTCAGTTGACTTTAAATAAGGGAGATTATCCTAAGTAATCCAAGTGGGCCTAATTCAATCAGGTGAAAAGCCAGAGGAGCAGAAAGCTAAGGTTTTCTGGAGATAAAAGAAGTTCTACCTATGACAGCAATTTCAAACTGTTCTCACCTCCCAGCTTAATGGTCTGCCCTACAGATTTCAGACTTGTACAGCCAGCACCACCCCTAAATTTGTAAAGGCCAATTCCTTGCAATAAATATTTTCATATGCATCTCTAACTGGTTTTCCTTCCTTGATTGAATCCTGACTGATAAACCAACACTTCAACTCTTCATTGTGGAAAAAGGTGCAGTATTTAGATAGTTTTCAAAGTGCTGCCCATGACATACAGAGTTTGTGAATCTGTCTACTGGGTCAGGAATGGCTCCGAAAAAAAGATAGAATAGAAAACACTAGCAATCATTCCAGTAGAAAAAAATACATATAACAGTTTAAAATTTTCAGTTTCAAATAAACACCTACATACACATATATGTTTGTATCATGTCCTAGTGCAAAATAGTTATGATTTGGAGACGAAAGGAACAGTAGCACTTTTGAGATAATTTAAAAGTCAAAGCAGAGTATATAAACTCCTCAATCTACTGAGCCTTTGAATGATGACTGGAGATGCAGAAATAATTATCCTTTATATTTCCTCTTTTTTTTGAGGTACAGATTGCTACTTTAAATTCTTGCTGAGTACCAGCTCACTGGTCAGCACTGTACTTGGTACTGGGAACACCTTATTAATCTCATACCTATGACCATAACCAACACTAGAATTATAGAGGGATGAAGAGAGATGTTAATGCTATGGGAACACAAAGGGTAATATCTAAACCTGGCCAGGAGAGAGGGGAAGAGAGGTGAGCAAGAAAGTATTTCCTGAATTACCCTAAGAACAGAGACTTCACCTAGCTATTTGGTTAGTGTTGGCAAGTCATAAGTGAGGGAGAGGAGTTAGGTGGAAGACATCCCAAGAGGAAGAGCAGCATGTGTGCAGTAGAAATAAGGGACAAGAACAGAGTACAAGACACAAAGCAGTTAATAAGGCTGAGGCTAGGGAAGCAAGTAACTGATAAGAGGTAAGGCAAAAGCATCTGGTGGAGCTGTAGTTTATGAAAAGAATTAGAAGAGACCAGAATTGAAAGACAAGAGATGAGCTAGGAGTTCTAGGAATCCCCTGTCTTCACTCCTTTTGGGGGGACTCTGTGGGAGTGCAGACCCTCTAAAAGAGCCTTTTCCAAAAGTGCACCTGACAGAGGGGCCAATTGTTCACATAACAGCAGAAGGCAGGCAGGATGTGGTCATGCTGCCCTCATAAAGGGACTGAAGCATAAACGCTGCGTTTATCTCAGAAGGCCCATGAGCAAACTAAGGTGCTGGGAACTAAGGTGCTGACCTCTTCTGGGCCAATCAGGGACAAGAGGGGCATGCAAGTGACATCAGCAGAAAAAGACCTATCTCTGTTAAAGGTATCTACAACATTTTTGGGAGAAATAATGTAGAATGCATGCATAGTAAAGATCCATCTAGCCGGGTGAGGTGGCACATGCCTGTAATCCCAGCGACTATGGAGGCAGAGGCAGGAGGATCACAAGTTCAAGACCAGAGGTAGTCTGTGTAATTTAGCAACACCCTGTCTCAAAAAAAAAGGGGGGGGCTATGAGTGCAGCTCAGTGCACCTGCAAAGTATGCAAGCGTGAGGCCCTGGGTTCAACCCCCAGTACAGACAAAAAAAAAAAAAAAAAAAAAGATCCACCTAAAATCCTGCACTTAGGTAACAACGTATTGGTCTCTAAAGAAGAGAATCACCCATGAGGTTTAGCATCATCTCCAAGGGCCGAATAAAAAAAACACAGTTTGCACAATTTCATAAACTCAAACAGGTTCAAATACTCAGAAAAGGAAAGAGAAATGTTTTTTATAAGCATTTCTAGTACTTGAAGAGATCTATTCAGAACAACTGAAAATTTTAATTTCAGGAAAGGTCATGAGTAAAACATGCTTAATTTTTAAACTCTGGAAGCTGAAGCCAGACATCACATAGTGGAAAAATGTGAAAAGCAAAACTGAAGCGCAACAACCAATTGTTAGGGACTGCTTTTATACGAAAGGACACTGATTCCATAGTACAAAGCTGAGCTTGTAAACCTAAGACTGGATGCAAAAGGAATTTGGTCCATGTTAAAATTAATCACATTACCTCCACAAAGCAGGGAAGGCTCTGCTTTCTTATTAACAAATCATTCTTTCCATTTAGACTTCTCCAAGAAATACAGCCAAACATAAGTGACCAATTCCAGATTGTCACTGATGTCAATACTCAGCTAAATCTACAACTACTATCTTAGTTCCCCTTATTTACAGGTAAAGTCTAAATGGCAGAATTGCTTTACAGGAAACAAGATAATCAGTAATCTTTATCAAAACACGTTGAGAACAATGTTGTCACATTATTCTTGGTGTGTTTGAAGAAAAGGCTGCCAGGACACCCATTACCAGAGGATTGATGGTCAAATCTGGGGATCACTGACCCTTGAATCACACTAACTTTGACCTCATATATCTTGTAATAGAATGGATGGGTTTGTAAATATTGTGAGAACCACTATGCTTCTTAAATCAATTGTCTCCACAACCTCAGAAACTGTCCACAGCAAAGAAGACTGTAGCAGCAAAGCTGGGTGGTCATTTCTTTGTTAAAACAGAGAAGAGGATAAAACATCACTGCTATCTGGGCTCCTGATTCTGTACAGATAGTCCAGACTTTGAAAGACAAGAAAAAAATCATAAAAAGATTTAAAATAAAACTTAGCAAGTTCATTACAAGGGAGTCCTCACATATGCACGGTTTGGGAAGATCATTAATAGAAACCCTTTAGCCAAATAAACCTGCAAATACAGGCAGTTAGTATAATCATTTTCAAGGCTGTATTCTAGAAGAGATGACTTAACAACATGGGCTTATGATGATCATGCTGGAGATCAAGTATTACCAAAAATGAGACATTTATTACTAAAATTAATTTTGTGTCTGACCGTAGATAATCTAAAAAAGACCTGTAGGTTCCTTTTTAAAGGGCTAGTTTTTCCTAGCAAAAAAATAAATTATATTTCCTTCCTCTCTATAGCAGTTTAATGTGAGTGAGTAGACAAGCCAGTTTCATAGGACTCATAATTTATTTAATATACTTTGAAATGATAAAATAAAAATGTATAAGTAGGACTAATACAGTTAGGGTAATTAGCTTTATTATTATAAAAGTGCATAACTTGAAACATATGATATTAATATTGGGTTCTCTGGTTGAAATGAGGGGGGTGTGGGAAGAATTAAAAGGTTTAAAAGGTTTTAATGGGTGATAGGGAGTGAATTTAAATATGTAAACATGTAAAAGTGGTTGGATCCTTTTGTACCAGAGCTTCAAACTGAACCTGAACCCAAACTCTACACCTGTTCCAATTCAAGCATTTTTTGTGAGGTAAACATGTAAAAATACTTGTGCATAAGTTAAATCCTAGTGTAGATAACAGGGCTTCAAAGTGAACCCAAACCCAACCCCTGAACCTGTTCCAGGTCAAGCATTTAAAAAAAAATTTTTTTGGACCCAAACCCAGTGAAAACTGAGTTCAGGTTTAGTATTTAATGTCTTTTTCTATTCTGTTTTTTGTATCATTAGCTATTTTAAAATTGGGAAAAAAATTATTTATCTATACACAGGGCTGGGGATTAGCTCAGTTGGTAGAGTGCTGTTCTGTACTCTCTGAGGCCATGGGTTCAATCCACAGCACCACAAAAATGGGAGAAGGACCTGGCAGCCCACTCCCAAAACAATCACCCCAAAAATCAGCCAGGGAAAACCCCAAGAATGGCAGAGAAACACTGACGTAGTGCTGGGTATGGCACAGTGTCAGGGAGTGTTCTGTGTGTTGTATATAGGGCTGCTATGAGTCGGACCCAACTCAACGACACCTAAAATCAACAACATCTACACATAGGTTTAAAATTTTAAACTTGAACCTATACCAAATCTGAACTCTAAATTTTAACATATTGAACCTGCACCCAAACCTGAGCCCACTTTTTGCAAGTTTAAATCCCTGCTTTGTACCCTTGAGTGCAGCTTCTGTCCCTGAATGGAAAGGGTTCAGTTAAGGCCGTAATGCCACACAACTGTGACAAATTTACTGATTAAAATATAGCAGTTACGCTACGAGTTGTATCTTCTAGTCACGGTGGTCTACTCCTGAGAAACTCTGACTGCCAGTGCCTATACTCTCTTCAGCCAAGAAAAACAAACAATCCAGCAAATAAAAAAGCTCAGGTCTGCCAAAACCTGTTCCCATGTCTCCCCCTCACCCAGTTCATATTGACATTAGTAGGGAAAATGTGTGTGCCATGTGTTTCAAACCAAAGTGTAGATGTACTCAAATGTCCTTTTGCCTTTTGTGAATCACCCTAACACAGCTGGAGCAACGAGAAACAAAGTTTAAGACAGAGAACTATGTCTTATTCTTTCTCTTTGGAGGTAACCAAAAACACTTTCAAAAGACACTGTTGATTTCTTGAATAATTTGGAACCTCACTATGACACTATCCCCCAAATCAATGGCTTCTCTTCTCCAGAACTCTTGGAGTCTTTTATTGGGCATTTGCCCTTCCATCCTGCCATTCACTTGTTTGTACTATTGGACTGTTCAAACCTTATCACTATCCAGCATCTCTAGCACAGGACTGGTGTGCTTTGTATCTCCACACTTGGCATTGTGCTTGACACATGGTGTCTTCTCAACAGATGATTGTTGTTGGAAGTACCTTATAAGGAGACTGCCTGATAAATGCAGTTCTTTTGGGAATTTTGTAACTTAATTCCCTTCCATAGGGACTCCATTCATTCATCAAAACAGCAGTTCAAGTTTTCTAGATACTCTGGTAACCTGAGCAAAGGGATCTTCCTCACTGTTTGATCTACCCTGTGTGCTTCTGCTGCAAGCACTGGTATTTAGGGCACTTAAGATTCTAGCAGCAGCTATAGTCAGCAGAAAATCTAACACAGGGCCTGTAGCAACAAAAAAGTGATATCCCACACAGAAAGGAAAAAGTTGCTCCTCTAATAGGTGGGCCTATTCTACCACTGGCTCTCCTTCACCTCCTTTCTCACTGTATATAATGTAAATGTATACCCATCAGCCTCCAACTAATGATGAAAAGAGGATTTCAACAGAGATCACGAGATAGACCCAGAGAAGAGAACCTACCCACTAATCTATGGGAAAATAGCAAACATGAATGGACCCTTTCTTCAGTTCTAGTCAAAAATGTCTATACAGAGCCAGGGTGGTACATGCTGTGCCTATAATTCCACCTACTCTGGAGCCTGAGGCAGGAAGACTACAAGTTACAGGCCAGCCTGGGCAACGTAGCAAGACTCTGCCTTAAAAAATAAAAATAAGAAAAAATAAGAAAAGGCTGAGAAGGTAACACAGTAGTAAAGTGTTTGCCTAGCATGTATGAGGCCCTGAGTTCAATCTGCAGTACAAGTAAAGAAAAGAAGGCAGGAAGGAGAAAGAAAGAAGGAAAAGAAGGAAGGATAAACACAGAAATGGCAGGTAGGTGATAACACAGAGTATGAGGAGAAAGGGTGATTGTAGCTACTATTTAGTGATTTTTCTGGTATAGGTGTCTCATCTAATTCCCATAATCATCTCTTTTTGTGGATCAGTAAACCTTGAGAGGCAGGGAGATAAAAAAGGAAGGAAAGAAGGAAGGAACGAAGGAACAAAAGAAGGAAGGAAATACCTATGTATTCCTTCAAGCCCAGGTCTGCTGCATTCGAAGTTCATGCTTAAGGCAATGTACAAAGCTCAGTGGTAGAATGTGAGCTTAACAACTTAGCATGCACAAGGCCCTGGATTCTATCTCTAGCGCTAGCTAAATAAATAAATAAAAGTTAAAATTTAAATTTAAAACCTAGGCATGGCGACTCATGCCTGTAATCCCAGCACTCAGGAGGTTAAGGCAGGAGGATCATGAGATTGAGACACACTTGGACAACACATTAAGACCCAATTTCAAGAAACCAACAAATAAAACAAAACAAAAAAACAAAATAAAAACCCAAGAAGTTCATGTTGTATCCTCTATACAATACACCTTTAGTCGAGGAAACATTCTTAAAAACATCTAAAATAAAATAAGTATCCCTATGTAGAATAAACAATATGTACATACATACATGTTTCACAGCTACAAAGGGCCAATAAATACGTTTACAGACATGGGTCAAACCTACTAGTAACAAAAGAAATGCAAATTACATAAGTCATTTTTCATTTATAAAGATTTAAATCAAACCAAATAGGCAGGCAAAGTGCCACTCTAATACTCTGAATGAAATGGAAACAGGCATAAGTTTCTAGGAAACAATAGTTTAAAAACCCTGAAAACTTTAGAATCAACTGATCTAAAAGGATGTAAGCATTTAAAGAAATCATAGATATGCAAAAACATTTACATACACTGATATTAACCACAATATTACTGATAAAAAAGAAAAAATAGGTGTAGCATAAACGTACAAAAATATAGAGTAAAAAATTTAAAAAGGGTACATATATAAGAAGAATTCACTGATTCTTATAGGTGGATGTACCATAAAGGCCATACTTTATAACACTACATAGTGACACAGGAAATGTTCACCTATATGGTATGTGAAAGATCATAAAACCACACTTGTATGTGTGTATGTGTGTGTGCATATACCCTTGCACAAGGTGCTAGGTTTGTGCCCCAGCATTGGAGGGATAAAAATGGATATGAATGATCTCAATTATGGATGTACATATAAACATCATAATTTCTGGGTGCTGAGATTTCGAATGATTTCTTATTTCTTTTATAGTTTTCTAGGTTTTTTAAAAATATAAAGCTTTGGTAAATAAAAGAAAATAATAAAAATTATCTCAAAACACTCATTATAAAACTTTGAATGATTAATAGTTATAATTCCTTCCAAATACTATAAAAGCAAATTTGTCTGGCTTTACATTAACTTAAAATACATTTTAGTAACACTCTCCATATTAAATTACATCATGATAACTGATATTTACAATAAGACTAGAAAACAAAAAGACTTTGTATTTTGTAAATCTTAAGTGCAAAATAAAATCACCTTCAGCTATGTTTAATGTAATGAGCATTATTTGCCAACCAGTTTAGAAACTATGCTTCACAATTAAGCTGCCACTGACCCAAGAAAAGGATTACTGAGTTTTGATCTTAAATACTTAAAACAAATAAAGGCATGACCGTCAATACCAAAGGAGATCTAAGATCCTACTTCCTATTTAAGAAAACTTTGTTACTGGGACATTTTGATTTGAATTCTGAGAATATGCTATAGGAAAGTCAACTGTACATTCTCTTTCAGACATCTGGCTGAGGGCCTGGCCAGTGGAAAATTACTGTTCATGCTGAGCAAAAAAACACCATGCTTCAGTTGAAGTTTTCTAGACTGAGTTCACAATGGCTTTTTTGTGTGTATGTTTATGTGGAATAATTTTTTCATCATACAAAAAAACAGAAGAACTAGTTCCCTGCACATCTATAAGATGATTATAGCATACCATCGATCTGAAAAATAAAATTTTATTTAAAACCCAGTAATATTACAAATTAGTTTAATTTGGAGGAAAAAGTAACTTCTGGAATATATAGTTCCAAAATTTTACAACCAGATGTGACTATAACCATCATACATGTCACGCATCCTCCTTCTCATGGTAGACTGTCAAGGAGAAGAATACTGGGCAAGTGCAGCCATCTTTCCAGCATCTTCAAAGCAGTTAGAACTAACTGATCAAGTTGGAAGGAGCACAAAAGAAACATATATGCCATTTCTGATCTAATCTCTTATTTTAGATTCAGGAGAAGTCCAAATTCACAGTTATTCAAAGCTGATATTAAGATTGTTTTTAAAAGACAAGATATGTTAATATTCTTGATAGAGTGATTCTCAATAAAAAAAGACAAGTAGCAAAATTAGTGCTTCCATATAAAAAATTGAGCTCCTCTGAAAGTCATTCCAAGTTGATTATGATTAAACTTCACACAAAAGCTTTATATATTAGATCACACTGGAAAAAGAGTAAAAATGATAGTAGCTGTCTTAAGGTAGTTGGATTATTAACTTGTTTTATTGTCATTAATATTATCAGACTTGATTTTCTATATAAAAAATGGAAATGAGAAATTTCACCTATTTGCTACAGAAAAAGTAACCCATTAGTATTCCTAGTTATAAATAGACGTCAGCATGGTGACTCAGAAGATCTGCTCTTCCACTTGTGTTATCTTAAGTAAGTTGACCTTTTCAGGCCCACATTCTCCTCATTTGTAAAAATGAGGGGAGTAAATGGTCTCCTAGATCATGTTCAGCTCTGAAATTCCAAATTCTATCTACAATAAATCTGCTATTTGAAAGGAGCAAACTATCATTTCATTAACAGAAGTGCCTCAGAGAAAGAATCACCTTTCCCCTAACCTTTATTTTTCAAAGAAGGGGCATCAATTAGTTCTCCAGGCTCACATTCATACCCTCCCAGGTAAGAATGATTTACTGGTCCAACAGAGATGAGGAACTGGCCCTGTAACATATGCTTTCCTAGTCCTTAACATGAGTTCTGTCATCTCTGCAAGGTCAAATTTTTGTCTTACCTCTTAAATTGTTCAGAATTAGTGAGTGGATTATCATGTATTAGGCTTTTCAAACTCCAAACTTCCAAAAAAAAGTTAGGCTGTTCAATTTACATGTGCATTTACAATTATGAGTAGTTTGTTCTCTTCTACCTTTACACTCCATTGTTTTCCAAGTGTCGCAAACTTTAGCGAAACTTTCCAAATCAGAGTTAGAAGGCATGTAATATACAAGGTCACAAGATTTGGAAGCACGAGGAAAGCCTGACTTGTGGAAGCCCTAGATTCATGAGTCTCTCTAAGAAAAAATCAGAGGTTCAGGTCTGGTACATCCTAACTATTCAAAAAGCATGGGTTTCTTTCTTCTCCAAGGTGATAAATGTTCTCACTGATAAGTCACATTGATTATGATATCTTGGTTCTTAGCTACTGCTGGGTACCACTCTCATTACCTCCCATTGTCACTAGAATACTCTTCGAAAATCATGAATTCCATTAGGACACTGCTCTGCTTAAAGAGTCATTTTTCTTTCAATTTTTAAAACCACCAATGATTTCTTATAAGCCACAGGACAAAGTTCAAACAACATAGCATAGCTTAAAAGATTTTTTAATATTTTCACTTCCCATCCTCTCCCTGACACATCTTTACCACTATCTCCAGAAATCTCAAGATCTCAAGCCACTTCAAATGATCAGAATTCCCTATAATTATTTCTCTTACCTATGTAAAAAACTACATATCCTTTAATATTTGATGTAGACAAGACTTCATTAATGAGCCCTGTTGACAGATAGGGTTGGAATTAGGAGCTCCTTCCTGTAAGTCCTACAACATACTCAGTCTTATAATTGTTGACCCCAGTGCCAATAGACACACCTGGAGAATATTAAACACTATATTCACAATGAGTGTTATGATAGTAAAACCTCAGAGAAGACTCATGACTATAAAATAATAAAAAAATTTTAAACCATAAACTCCAGCACTGGCTAAACTTACTTGAATATGTTTTTGTAGCCCACCTGCAACCATGCTAACTAGTATTCTACAGGAAACAAATATGAACATCTACCCCTGTTCCATAATATTTCATCATATTTCAATTTTCCCAAACTATGAGTCCTTCAAGCATTATATACTATGATCTAGCAATCTGTCTCAAATTAGAAATTCAACAGTATTATGAATAATAACAATGAATAAAGGAAACATATTTTATTTTATCTGTAGTTTAAGACTAAGAGTAAGGAGACTAACAGGTTTAATGTGCAGCAACTAATGTTCCTATTTCAAGAATCTAGTTATTTATCTTTAAATAAAACATTAAAACCATACCTAACTAGAGAAAGAGAAACCAAAACACATTGACAAATTCTCAGAGGGAAAAGTGAACACTTGGGTACCCTGTGTTTACACCTGAATTATGTTTATTCCTATGTCTTGAAGGGGAAGGAAATGTTGCAGAAGGCAGATTCACAATCTTTGCACAACCACAATAAATTTGTTAGTGGGTTCTCAGAATAGAATTACAATAATTTGAACCCTTAGTACAATGGATCAGCCTTATTCTTTTGGTTCTCTCATACTGCAAACTCTTTTCTGTACCAAAATATTACTTCCATGACTTTCACTGACTACTTGTCTAAATAATCAATTACTTTATAAATTATATTCACTATCTTGTGCTTGATGTTATTTTCATTGATCTTGACCTAATTACTTTTCTTCCCTTTCTTTTTTTTTTTTTTTTTTTTTTTTTTTTTTTTTTTTTTTTTTTTTTTTTTTTTTAGTGGTACTGCCAACCCATTTTTCACTTTTTATTTTGAGACAGGGTCTTGATAAGTTATGTAGGCTGCCTCTGGCCTCAAACTTCTGATCCTCTTGCCTCTACCTCCCAAGTCACTGGGATTACAGGAGTTAGCCACCACACCAGACAATGTTGACCTAATTTCAAATGTAGCATGTATACACCTCCAATTTTAATTGTGTATATTTTCTTACTGGTGTACAATAGAAAAGCATAGCATTGGAATATGAGGCCTAGTATAACAAAACTGAGCATAGGTTTTAGGAAAAACCTTTATTCTTCACTTTAACATTAAGGACTGACTATAATGGGCCCTTGGTGATAATCAATCCCTATAGCAACAAAACCTATAGCTACACATGCTACAGAGGCTTGGGTTTAACTCAGTTGGTAGAGTGCTGCTCTGCACTCTCTGAAGCCTTGTGTTCAATCCCCAGCACCACAAAAATGGGAGAAAAACATGGCAATCCACTCCCGAAGCAATCTTGACACTGTCAGCCATTGAAAACCCAATGAAAAGCAGAGAAACACTGACATAGTGCCAGGCATGGCACACTGTCAGGGAGTGGTTTGTTCTGTTGTACATAAGGCCACCATGAGTTGGACTCAACTCATGGCACGTAACAACAACATACATGCTACAAAGAAATTCAAGATAAGTCATCTGCCAAAGACTCCAAGGATAAAGATGTTGTTGTTGTTGTTGTTAGATGCCACTGATTCAGTCCAATACATAGTGACCGTCATAAGCTTTTCAATGGTTGATTGTTACAGAACTGCTTTGGGAGTATATTGCTACATCCTTCTCCCATTTTTGTGGTATTGGGGATCGAACCCCAGTTCTCAAAAAGTGCAGCCTGGCACTCTACTAACTGAGCTAAGTCCCAGCCCTAAGGGTAAAGATACTTATATTTAGATCTTGGATAATCCACATAAAGAAATGCTTATTGTCATGGCTTGAATCTAAAATGTCCCCCAAAGATTATGTGTTTAAACATCTGGTACCCAGTTAGTGGTGCTGTTTGGGGGAACTATGGAACTTTGAAAGGTGGGTTCTAGATTTGTGCAAGTGGGTCACTGGAGGAGGGTCTTAGGAGTTTACTTCAGACTCTGTGGTTCCAGTTGCTCTCTGTTCCTGATTCACCATGACATGAAGTTCTCTACCAGAGGCTGCCATCACTTGCTCTGCCACCATGCTTCCCACATTATGGACTTACAGCCTCTAAACATGAGGCTCCAATAAATCATTCTTCCCATAAGTTTGTTTCAGTGAGGTTATCTGCCACAGCACCTTATCAATTGACTAACACACTTGCTCATGCTCTGATATAGATGTGTGTGAGGATGTAAACTGCAGTATGGATTATGATAGTGATCAACTGTAAACAATGTTCATCTCCACAAGAAAATGATTGAATAAATTCTAGATTGTGAGTACAACAGAGTACATGTACTAACTATATCAACTACAACAAAGTATACCAAGAACAAATCTCAAATTAATAAACTCAAAATATATCACCAAAAAGTACATGCATCTAATACCAATGTAAGTACATAATGTAAACAAATACAGTATGTTTACAAAGAACAAAAATGCTTGATAATTAAAACTGTCAATTCAGGAGAGCAATTACTTCTGGGAAGGGCTGCAAGATGATTTCATATGGGGTGATGGGTTCTGTGGACATCTAAGTCTGTAATATTCTGTTTCTTTAAAGAAAAAACACAAAGGAAAAATGACAAAACATTAAAATTTTACAAAGCTCAGTGGTAGGCAGCTTGTAATTATATTTGACATCTACCTTATTATAAAAGTGTTTAAAGACAAATGTTACCAAAAATAAATTTCTTAGTGACTTTTAGCCTATTTTCCCAAGTTTTCATTAAACTTCCTTTTTATTTGATTGTGATTTTTAATTGTTCTTTGCCCTTATGTACACAACCCTTCATGTATCTAGCAACAATTGACTTCTCTGTCCAATTTGACTTGTAACAAATACAATTTTTTCCTGAACTTTTAACACAGGCATTAAGTTTTGTGTCAGCTCACTGGTAACGGCAGCATGTCTTTCTATTGTTTTTTAATATAAAGATGTCTGTGGCATATACATGCTACATGAGTATGAACATTTTTTTCTTTAAAGACTAAAAAGTGTCTTTGTCCTGTTTTCTAGTTTACAATGTTCTTGAGAAGAAATTTGCTATCGTCTTTATTTTTCTTCCTTTGTCAGTAATGTTTCTTTTGTCTCTAGCTACTTTCAAATTTTTTTCCCATTAACACTGATGGTAAGCTCACTGAACTACCTAAATCTCTAAATTCACTGTCTTCTACAAATCTGGAACTTTTTTCTTCAAATATTTTTTATTTGTTTGTTTGTTTTTACTTCTCTGCCTTTTTTGGAAGCCAATCACAAGTATATTTATTGTTGCTATTTTTTGCAGTGGGGGTGGTGGTTTTGCTTAGTGACTTCTGCACTAGTTTGTGCAGTTAATATTCTTTGTGTTACTGGCAACTCAAGTCTGCTTAGTAGTTAGCTAACAACTAGATAAGATTTCTTTAACCACCTGGAAGCACCATGTCTACAATCTTTGCAGCAGAGCTCTATACGTGTTAGGGCACACTTTTGACGGGGGCTAAGACATACTACCCCAGAATGTGGCACCTTGGAACATGAAGAAACAGCAGAAGGCGGCCATCTGCATCTTCCCCTCACCGCTCTTCTCTGAAGTAGGCCATAAAACTTAGCCAAAACACAGGAAGCTCACTCTCTGACCTGCTCCCTTAAAGACCCTCATATACCTGGAAGTCAGGAATGTCACCTAGAGGGAAAGAATGTCACAGAGGGATGCCAAGAAGAACCTGAACAAACAGGAACTGCTAAATTCCCTGCAGTTTATAATCATTAGATGGTATCTTTTTGTTCACCAAACACATTTTCTTGTGGCCATCCATATATAAAGACAGATTTCCCTGTTTCTTTGGTTCTTCATTTCTGAAGGCTCTGATATCATGTACATTTATAGTAAATAAATGTGCATGCTTTTCTCATACTAACCTGTCTTTTGTTATCAGGGCTTCCACCATGAATCTTGTCATTGATGAGAAAAGAAATCTTTTCTATCCTGTACTTCTTTTTGTTTCCTTTTGCGGAGCTGGGGATCTAACCCAGGGCCTCATATTTACTAAACAAGCACCAAACCTACGTGCTCACAGCCCTATCTTACACTTTCAACACACACAGGTAGTAGACAACTCTGCCTTAGCCCTCATTTCTGGCTTGTGCAGACCCTAATGATCAGCCAAATGTAAGAGCTTAGGGCCTTCTCAGGTATTTCCTGAGCATGCTCCTAGTTCCACACAAGGATATAACCTTCTGAATTCCTAGGAACCTATTGGGGCATCCGCAAAAGTCCCTATGAATATCTGGTTCCCTAGGTTTTCCTTCTAAATTTTAGATTATTAAGTTTTAGATTTTTCTTTGTACCAACTGATCTCTATCACTAAGGTAGGAAGGCAGGAATGTTAAGTAATTTTTATGACGAACACAACCTCCACTCCCACCAAAATAACCTATTTGCACTAGAAAACCTCTGAGTTAGATCAAATAACAATGTGAGTGGGAACTTAGGACAAGTGAAATAATGACAATTCTGTGGAAACAGAGTTTCAAAGGAAGTCCAACACCAAATGACCCCTACAGTGGTTGGCAGGGTGGTTTTCACTGTGACTTCAGGCTCATCATTATCACAGCACTGGAGAGTTTGGGATGTGTGTGTGTGAGGGGGTGTTGTTGTTGTTAGGTGCTGTTGAGTTGGTGTCCAACACATAGTGATCCTATGGACAACAAGTGAAACACTATTGTCAAGGCTTCTCTGCTATTCATAGGGTTTTCAATGCCTGATTGTTTTCTGGGAGTGGGCTGCCAGGTCCTTCTCCCAAGCCTACAGCACCTGGTGTTCCCAAGGCGGTCTCCTATCCAAGTACTAACCAGGCCCTACTCTGTTTGGCTTCCCAGATCTGACAGGATGAGACACCACAGTGGTAAGGCTGCAGGCGGGGGTGGGGTAACTAAGTTATAATGCCACAAAATTTATTGTTCTTTCTGAGACTATAATCATTTTCCTTGAGTAAATGCTTCACAATTGCTGCAAGCCTTTGGTTAACTTTCAGAATTCTGAAAGAGTTGACCATTTTTGTCAGTGTTGATTTTATGGAGAAAAGTATTTTCAAAGGTCCCTAATGCCATCATTCTTGCTGATGTCACATATGTACATCTGGCCACTCATTATGTTACAGTTACTGCTGGCTGCACCTTTCAGGGCTTTTTCTCCAGTCATTTAATTTCCATTTCCTTTTGGAGAGTTTCTATTCCTTTGTTTTCAATGTCATTATCTCTGCTCGTTTGCTGTCTGTTGTTGTTAGGTACCATTGAGTGAGGTCTGACTCATAGTGATCCTATGTCCAACAGAATGAAATACTCCTCAACACTGTGCCATGCCTGGCACTGTGTCAGTCCTTTTCTACTATTCAGAGTTTTCAATGGCTGATTGTTTCCGGATTGCTTTGGGAGTGGATTGTCATATCCTTCTCCCATTTTTGCAGTGCTGGGGATTGAACCCAAGGCCTCAGAGAGCATAGAGCAGCATTCTACCAGCTGAACTTAATCTCAGCTGTGTAAAATACAGCTAATTCCATCCAGAGCAATTTTTGCTTTATTTTTTCATTATTGTACTTATCTCTAGAAGTTTGATTGAGACTTAAAAAAATTTTTTTTTATATTTCTTTCCAATGCTTTTTCTCTAACATCTGAAATATTTGGGCATGGTCAAAATAACCAATATACTGTGTACTAATTCTTTTATTTCTGTCATTATAAAATTAGTTTTGATTAATTTTTAGCTTCACTATGGTTTTTATTTTTTATCTCTGTTTCTCATGGCTGAAAATTTCTAATCGAATGCTAGATTTGTGAATTTTCCCTTGTTGGATACATTTGTATTTATATGAATATTCTTGAGCTTTTTTTTCTAGGATGTGATTAAGTTAATTAGAAATGTTTGATCTATTCAGATCTTGATTTCAAGCTTTGTTAGAAAGATATGAAGTTACATTTTGTCAAGACCTACTTGCTTTCCCCACCAAGGAATCCACATCCTTCTTTGATATCCTAATGATGTGTACAGAATACTGAGCTTTTCCACACTGACTTCTGGGAACAAGCAACACTCAACATTGGATTTATTTGGGGATTCCTCCCCCTAACTTGGCTTCATGGTCTGACCTCAGGTAACTTTCTCACATGCATGAGATCAGTACTTATCCTAGTATTCAAGGAGACTCCTCTGGAGATCTCTAGAGCTCTTGCTGTGCATCTCTGTCCTGATCAGCTTTCTACCCTTATACTCCAGCTGTCCTAGCTTTGGCTGACTCATCCTAGTGATAGTTCCATGCTCCACCTACCTCCTCCACTTAACTGCCCCAAGGTCTCCTAACTTCCTTCAGGTAAACCTGAGGTGATAGTGATGCTCACTTTATTTTCTCCCATGTCAGGAGTCAAGACACTCCATTAGGCCTGATGATGCCTAATGTCTTCATGGCCATTGTTCTTATATACTTGATTTGGTGTTTCAAAGAAAAGGATAAATCCAATCCTTGTTAGTGCACCATGACTGGAAGCAGAACCTGAATTTGTTCTTGAAATGAGTTTGAGCTTTCTCAAATTGCATGTGTATATTTGATAATGAGTACCAGTCAGCCAAAAGATTAACCAAAACAAAGATTTTAAGTTTTTTTTAATTGAAATTGATGCTATGAAAAAACTGGTGCTGAACTTGAAACCATTTGTATACACCAGAGGTCACAAAATATGGCCACTCATTTGTTTTGGGGCAGCCCACCAGATTATCTCTGTAAAGGTTGTAGAAAGAAACTGAAAATAATAATACATAGAGTAAATGACAGGAACTATATGCATCCCTAGGAGAAGGATCTGGCAACCCACTCCTAAAAAACAATCAGCCATTGAAAACTCTATAAATAGCAGAGAAGCACTGACAATACTTTCACCTGTTGTACAAAGGGTCACTATGAGTCAGATATTGACTCAACAGCACCTAATAACAATGACAAATTTGTAAATTCTGACCTGCCTGATAGTGTTTTAATTGATATTCTACCTCATAAAGAAAAACTAGTTTCCATTTACAAATTATGTCAATATTTCTTTACCTCATGTTTCTTTACCATGCTGTTTTGATTTTCTCTGAACACGTTATAACATCTAGTTAGTTCTTCAAGAAACCAGAATATGCCACCCAAAAATATACTTCTTTTGCATTAAGATTATTTTGAGCTGATTATTTTGAGAAATAGCAGACACATCAGCAATTCTGACAAGTAGAAAATCCCTTTTGCAAGGAAAATCAACATTTATATAGGAAATACCCATTGTAAGGGAGTCTCTCCCTCTATGCACCAGGGCAAGAAGAATGGCTACATCACAAAAGACTTATCCATGAAGAAAGTACCAGCTTACTGTTGCTTACCCTGTTTTTCCTGAATAGCCTCTCCCTATAATTTGCCTTGACCACTAACTTCTTTCTTGCTGAAAATGGTATTTAAGCCTCAATTCTAAGCCACTTCTGTAAGATTTACTCATCTTTCTCTGGATAGCTCCTGAACATACGTAGGTGTATATTAATAAATTTCTATTTTTCTCTCATTAAACTATGTTTTCATTATAAAGATCCTAACTAGGGGTAGAAGTGGTAAAGCATTTACCTAGCACATATGAGGTCCTGAGCTCAATCTTCCAATACTAAATAAAATAAAATAAAATCCTAACTAAAATTTCAGAAGGGGAAAGAGAAGTTTTTTTTCCCTCCTCTACACTTCCCTTATGTAACACTAAAATAGACTATTTAAAATATGTTTATTCTTAAATCTGTATGAAAGACATAATTTTACCTATTTTCTGAAAATTCTTTGAATGCAGTAAACAATAAACAATAAAAATTAAAAAGATGAGGAGAAAGTAAAGGGATCAAGCAATGAAAGTAAACTAATATCCTGTAGTCAGTAACATGTTACTGATTTTTTAAAAATTACAGACTATATAATTAAATATTTAAAAATCACTATTCTCAGTGGAAATAACAAACACATACACTTTAAAACAAAACCCTTAAAAACAAAAAAAGCATTAGAAAGAAAATATATAACAAAGTAACCTGGTAAATTTAAGATCAAATATTTACATCCTAACAATAATTGTTTACAGAACAAAGTCAGTCATTTAAGAAGAAAAAAATTTCAGATTATATTTAAAACTAAAAGCCAGCTGGGTACAATGGTACATGTCTGTAATCTCAGCAACTGGGTAGGCTGAGGCAGGAGGATTAAGAGTTCATGTTGCCTAACGATGTTGGTGGATGTGTGCATGCCTGTGGAATATATTCTTTAAATATGTCTTCATACATATCAATGTATTTATATATGCATACAAATTTCTGGAAAAATTGCAAAAGAAATTTATCAGTGGTTCTTTAGGGGAGTAAAGCTTGATAAAACGTGAAGAAAAGAATTGAATAGGATTTTAAAGTAAAACAGTTACACATGTATTATTTAATTCAAAAGAGATAGGAAGGGGCAAGGCATGGTGGCACAAGCCTGATAACTCTGCACTCAGAAAGCAAAGAAGGGATGATCATGAGTTGAATGACTGCCTAGGCTACACAGAGAGATTCTGTGTCAAAAAATGATGACAGGACTGACAAAAAAAGAGGAAAAATATTAAAAGCAATCCTTCAACAAGAATTCTTTCAAGAAAGCAAGTTCTAAAAGAACTACACCAAAGTCAAAACCAAATTTAATCTTTGCTATGTCCTATATATGCCTTAATATTTATATGCTGCTATAATTAAAACGACTAACTCATAATATTAACTCTGAAACATCAAACAACTCTCTTTAATAAGGAAAAAGTTACATGCATTGTACAAATATTTTTCAAATGAAAAAGACAGTAAAAGGAATAGTTTCTTCCTCAGGAAAAAAATGTAATTGAGAAGACAAAGTTAGCTAATATATTTGATTTTAATATTTATTTTACAGTAAATCTAGTTGATAAAATTAACTTAAATCAATTTAATTAAATATGACATTATAGCCAGATATGGTGGTACATGACTGTAATCCCACCACTTGAGAGAAAAAGGCAGGAGGATCACAAGTTCAAGGGCAGCCTAGGCTGATTCTTTCATGATAAAAGTCCTAGAGAAAGTAAGCATAATGGAAAAATATTTCAACATCATAAAAGCCATGTATGACAAACCTACAGCCAATATCATATTAAATGGGGAAAAATTGAAACCATTCCCTCTAAGATCAGGAACAAGATAAGGATGTCCACTCTCTCCTCTATTATTCAATATCATGACTGAAGTCCTAGCCAGGGCAAAAAGTTAAGAGAAACATATTAAAAGGATACAAATAGGCAAAGAAGAGGCCAAATTATCCTATTTGCAGAAAACATGATCCTTTACCTAAAGGATCCCAAAAATTTCTAGAGAAAACTCTTGGAGCTAAATAACTCCTTCAACAAAGTAGCAGGACACAAAATTAACACTCAAAAATCAATAGCATTCCTTTATATCAGTAGTAAATAGGAAGAGAAGGAAATTAAGTCAACAATCCCATTCATATAGCCAACCAAAAAAATTAAATACTTGGGAATCAATTTAACCAAGACCTGAAGATCTCTATAAGGAAAACTTCAAAACATTAAAGGAATAAATCACAAAGGATACTACAAGATGGAAGGACTTTCTCTTGCTTATGCACAGGGAGAATCAATATTGTAAAAATAGCTATACTACCAAAAGCAATTTACAGATTTAATGCAATCCCCATCAAAATTCCCATGATAGACTTTGCAGAAATAGAAAAAATAATCCTAAAATTCATATGGAAGAACTAAAGACAGTGGATAGCCACAATAATCCTAAAATTCAAAACCAACACAGGCAGGATCACAATAACTGACTTCAAACTATATTAGAGGGCTAAAGTGACAAAAAGAGCTGGGATTTAGCTCAGTTGGTAGAGCACTGCTCTGCGGTCTCTGAGGCCCTGAGTTCAATTCTCAGCACCGCAAAATGGGAGAAGGATGTGGCAACCCACTCCCAAGGCAATCCCAAAACAGTCAGCTATTGAAAACTCTATGAGGGTCGCTATGAGTCAGACTCATAGCAAAGTGACAAAAACAGATTGGTACTGGTATAAGAATAGACTTGAAAATAAATGGAACAGAATCAAAGACCTAGAGACACAGCCATGCAACTACAGCCACCCGATGTTTGACAAAGGAGCTAGGAATGCTCAATGGAGAAAAGATAGCCTCTTCAACAAATGGTGCTGGGAAAATCGGATATTCATTTGCAGAAAATGGGAAGTAGACCCGCACCTCTGAATTTCCACAACAGTTAATTCAAAATGGATAAAACACCACAATATAAAACCAGAGACCTTAAAACTACTAGAAGAAAACAGGAAATATGCTCCAACATATAGGCATAGGAAAGTATTTCCTTAACAAGACTCCAATTCACTGGGAAATGGCACAAAGAATTGACAAATGGGATTACATAAAATTAAAAAGTTTATATACAGCAAAGGAAACAATCAACAGAGTTAAGGCAGAGCCCACAGAATGTGGTAAAATCTTTGTACCATACACATCTGACAGAGGAAAATTTCTAGAATATACATAGAATTTAATAAATCAAATCCCAAGACATAACCCAATACATAAGGGGGCAAAGGAAATCAACAGACAGTTCTCAAAGAAAGAAATGTGAAGGGCCAAGAAACACATGAAAATTGCTCAATATCCTAACCATTGTTGTTTTTGTTAGGTGCCGTGGAGAGTCCGACTCACAGTGACCCTCATAGGGTTTTCAATGGCTGACTGTTTCAGGATTGCCTTGGGAGTGGGTTGCCACGTCCTTCTCCCATTTTGTGGTACTGGGAATCGAACTTGGGACCTCAGAGACTGCAGAGCAGCGCTCTGCCAACTGAGCTAAATCCCAGCCCTATCCTAACCATTAGGGAAATGCAAATCAAAACAACACTGAGATTCATCTTATTTCAGTAAAATGGCGAAGATCAGCAAAACAAATAACAACAAATGCTGGTGAGGACATAGAGAAAAAGAAACCCTTTTACATTATTGGTATGAGTGTAAATTAGTTCAACCACTTTGGAAATCAATATGGAGATATTGTAAAAAACTAAGACTAGAACTAGAACTCCTTGGAATATACCTAAAGGTAGACAGGTCATCATACCACAGGGACACCTGCATTTCCATATTCAATGAAGCACTCTTCATAATTGCAAGGGTATGGAATCAACAAACATGTCCATCAAAAAAGGAATAGATTAAAAAAATGTAGTATATATACAAAACAGAATATTACTCAGCAATTAAAAAAATGAAATAATGTCATTTGCAATAAAATGGACAGAACTGGAGAATATTATCTTAAGCGAATGAACCTGGGCCCAAAACGAGAAATACCATATGTTCTCACTCATATTTGAGAGCTAAATCTAACTTAAAGGAAGAAATAAATTTAAAATGATCAATCAGGCTTATCTAAGAAGGGAAAGTGAAACCAGAGTAGAAAGGAGTGGGGAGGGCTCTAGTAAGGGTCAGCAGAGGGTCAGGAAGGGAGTAAAAGGAGGGGAAAAATGTAGAGGGATATAGAGGGAGAGGATAATTTCAAAATAAATGATGTAACAACACAAATACATGAGGAAAAAAGAGAATGTAACCCATAATTACATATATTTTTTACTACATATTAATCAAATGGTTCTATAAAACATGTAAATTGATGAAAGTGTAATCAAAAGCAGTGTAACAGATGCATAATGGAAACAGCAGAAGCCTTATTACTCTGTACTCCTCCAACAATTATAAATTTAAAAAATGGAAAAAGAAAGAAATTAATTAATTATGGGGTCACCCATATAAAGCAGTAGTGTGTAGCCATTAAAATTATACCGAAGAATATTTAATGAAATGGACTGCTATTATTAGTAAGGTGGGGAAATACTATAAGATAGATAAAATAATATCCTTTAAAAAATAAAAATAGGTTTCATAGTAAAATAGCCTAGAAATCTAATTTCAAATTGTAATAGTAATTAACATTGAGTAGTAGAGCTACAAAAAAAGGTTTTTTCTTGTTTATACTATTTCTGTATTTTCTAAGATAAATGTATTCATACTTTTATAGTAAAATATTCTTTTATTTTTAAAAGTACTAGATCATCAGCTATGCAAAAATCTTACATATAAAAATAATCATAAACATATAACATTTTCATTTATTTTGTGTCATTTAAAAGTAGAAGGTAAGTTGAGCCTAATTTTCCACAACTCCTATTTTGCCACACTTCTTTGGTACTCCTAGAATTGTCACATTAAAAATATTCAACTATATTTGGGAACAATAATGTTTTAAAACTGAATATTGTCTACACTAGGATCTGATGCTATTTGCCTTTGGAAGGACATCTGGAAACAGATTAATTCCATATGAGAGGGTTCCGATCTCACCCTCTTCCTGTCCTGTCCTGCTAGATTATAAATGCTTCTGTACCATTCACAACTAAAAAGACAACTAAAAGGACAGGCTTAAGTAGTTACTCGCAAACTCTAGAATCTCATAACTTTATAATTCTTTGTAAAAATCATCAATATACTTGGAATTCTCTATAATGAGATATTGTCTGCTGATTCTACCGTTATTGTTGTTAGGTGCCATGGAGTTGGTATTCAACTCATAGCGACCCTGTGTACAAGAGACGAAACACTATTGTTAGTGCTCCTTTGCTATTCATAGGGTTTTCAATGGCGGATGGATTTTTGGGAGTGGGTTGCCGACAGCACCTGGTGTTCCCAGGTGGTCTCTCATCCAAATACTAAACCAGGCCCAACCCTGCTTAGCTTCTGAGATCTGACAGAATCCGATGCCACAGGCTATGGCTGTAGGCGCTAATTCTACCAGATGCTATAAAATTATCAAACCATTTCTAATTATGATATCTTAGTTTTGTCTTTGTTGTTGTTGTCTTGTTTTGTTTTGAGACAGGTTCTTATTAAGCAACACAGGCTCGCCTTGAACTCGCTACATAGTCCTGGCTGACTTAGAACTCATGATCCTACTGCCTCAGCCTGAGTGATGGGGATAGAACCAAGGGTATATGCCAGGCAAGTCCTCTACCACTGAGCTACACCCCAGCCCATGGTGACTTGTTTCTATGAGCATTTAATATAGGTAGACCAAGTAAAAATCATTAATTTATAATCACAACTGAAAAACAGCTTCAGTTGAACATAAATCACAAATAAATGTCCTCATCCCGTTTTTGATATTAAAAAAAGTTTGTTCTCAATCTTTTTCAGCCAATTTTTTGCTATCTTGATATTTGAAAACTGTCTCTTTTACTGTTCAAAGTTTCAAAGTAGAAGCCATAGTTCACTAATAATCTCTCTTTTCATAGGTAGAATTTACATAATGATTTTATAATACTTTGGAAAGAACAAAGACACTCAATATATATAAAAAGAAATGGCTAATAACTGTAAAGGAAGGGCAAGGTTAGAAAGCATGACCTGACCAAATACTCCAAAGAATTGCAGTATTATTTATCATGATCCTGAACTTAAAATTGCATATGCCTATGAACACTGACAAAACAGAGAAAAACAGAACATCTTACATACATCTACCAGAAACTAGGAAGACTGAAATTTAAATTTTAGCATTAGTCAATCAAGTGAGGTGCTCTGTTTGGTCCTATGAAACAGAAAACCCTGACAGTTCATTTCCTCTTGTTGACCACCAGTGTTCAGAAATTGCCTGAATTTGCTTTAATTGAATGCTTTCACCCGGAACTATTATAAGGTCATGGTGGTCCATGTTTGCTCAAGCAATTATTTCAATGTCTCTCTCTTACGCTGTACCTCCATTCAACAACATTCTTTTCAAACATAATTAAACCAAAAATCACCTCTAATTGACATTTAAAAGTCCTTCCATGACATACAATGAAGGAAAACAGACTTAAAAGAATGTGAAGTTGATATATATGGCGTTTCCACACTTTGGAATGATTTCTAGACAAAACCAGGTGGCCCTGGAATGTCCCATCAAGGTTAACAAAGAGAACCAAGTAAGTCAATTGTCTGCAAAACCATGGTGTGCAGATTTCTTGTAAGCTGGGCTGGGAAAAGCCTCCCTTGCATGAACATAGTATTTGTATCCAGAGAGAAATCTTGTGTAAGAAAGGTTCTGAGCACAGAACAAAATGGAAGGGAACTTTATGGCTGTAGCTGCACAGAGTAAGAACAGGTCATTCTGTTGTGTGCTGACAACAGGACAGCATATGACAGTATTTCCTGCATCACCAGTCTGAAACTAGAAGGCCCCGATATTTAAGATAAGAAATAACAGTTAATTTTGCTCTCTTCTACTTTGGCCATCTTGGCTATTGTTTAATCAGGATTCCCAGGGGAAAAACAAGCCCTTATAAATATAAGGGGCACTCAAGACATGGCAGGCACTTAACAACAACAATAAGAACAAACAACAAAAAAATAACCTATCATATAGAGAATCCTGATCACTAGTAATCTACCTATACATCAGCACCAGAAAGAATACAAATTAACCAGTGAGTGTGCAACTACAAAACAATGAAAAGGCCATGTTAACCTGAAATAACTAGGCCACATCATGGAGAGTCTCAGTGATGCCCTGATTGTTCCTTTCCTCTCAGTCCCTCTGGAGAACTCACATACCCCCACCTGAGCTGGAGGAACCTGCTCCCGCCCTTCCACTCTAACTAGCCACCCCTTCCGAATGTATTGTTGTTGTTGTTGTTAGGTGCCTGCGAGTCGGTATCTGGCTCATAGAGACCCTCACAGGGTTTTCAATGGCTGATTGTTTCGGGATTGTCTTGGGAGTGGATTGCCAGGTCCTTTTCCCATTTTGCGGTGCTGGGAATTGAACTCGGGGCCTCAGAGACTGTAGCGCAGCGCTCTACCAATTGAGCTAAATCCCAGCCCCACTTCCGAATGTATTATCTTCATCAAAAAATATAGACCCACTCCCTTTATTAATATTAATGTTTTTGCTGAAAGAGAAAAGTATAAAATTTAAAAGCTAAATACTCAGGTTTGGCGGCCTGCAGCTGTAGCCCTGTGGCATCCGATCCCGTCAGATCTTGGAAGCTAAGCAGGGTCGGGCATGGTTAGTACCTGGATGGGAGACCGCCTGGGAACACCAGAAGCTGTAGGCTGGGAGAAGGACCTGGCAACCCCCTCCCAAAATCAATCTGCCATTGAAAACCCTATGAACAGCAGAGAAGCACTGACAATAGTGTTTCCCCTGTTGTACAGAGGGTCGCTATGAGTCGGATACCGACTCAACAGCACCTAACAACAAACAAACAGGTTTGGCGTATAACAGAGTCATCTTCCCTCCACCTCCCCATGCTTCTGGGTCCTGCCCTCTTGCTCCTCCCTTTGGTCTATTATAAGTCACCCTCCATACATGCTGAGCAAAGTGAATATGAAAGAATATTATTATTATTATATAAAAGTGGTTTGTACATGAGCTACATTGTATAATTACCTTTTATGTCATAACTTTTTAACTCTAAAGTTAATATTTGCCTTTGTTTTTTGGTGTGTGTTTTTGTGTGTATTTTTACTAATTCAGACCTAGACATTCCAAAAGGACAAAAAAACTCCCTCATTCCAATGTAACATCCTTGATAATTTATTCAGTGTCATGGTTATTTGTTTGCCATAGACACCCTCCTGGAGTCTTCTCTCTTACTGTTTTAATCCAGACTATGTGCTCTCTAGCCATATAACCAAATATTTTACTAAATCATCACTTTGGGAATTCCCTTCATGTGTCTACTGGATCTCAGTTCTTTAATTCTACATATTCCTTCTTCATTTATTAATTCTCTCAGTTTCATGGTATACAACCACAATAACTTTCTGAGAAACAGTAGATGAAAAATATTTTCCAGACATTGCATAATGTGAAAATATCTTTATTCTACTCACACATACAGCTGATAATATTGGTGCAGAATTCCAAGTTGGAAATGATCTTCCCTGAATATTTTTATGGAGGTTTAGTTATGTTTTGAGGTTTCTTTGTTATAACTGATAAATCCAATGCCATCTGGATTGCTCAATTAATAAAGACCGTCTCCTCCCTGAAAGTTTTCAAATACTTCTCTTTAGCTCTGGTGCATTGAAATTTCACAGTATCATACTTTGGTGAAAATGTTTTCTTCATTTATTGAACAGTATCCTCACATGTCTGTCAGCTTGTCATGCTGTTGGGGGCTTGTGTGTTGCTATGACACTGAAAATTATGCCACCAGTATTTAGGATACTAGTGGAGCCACCTATGGTGGACAGGTTTCAGCTGAGCTTCCAGACTAAAACAGAATAAAGAGAAGGACCTAGCAGCCCACTTCCAAAACAGCCATTGAAAAACCCCACAAATAGCAGAGAAGCACTATCAACTATAGTGCCAGAAAATGAAAACCCCCATATTGGAAGGCAATCAAGAAATGACTAGAGAAGAGTTGCTTCCTCAAAGTAGAATTGACTTTAATGACAGGCATGGAGTAAAGGCCCTGGGACCACCTTTTGCTGATGTGGCATAACACAAAAAGAAAAGAAACACAGTGGCTGCATCAATGGGCTCAAACACAAAAAGATCGTATTCAGCAGTGTTGGGCAGTGTTCCATTTTGTTGTACACAGTGTGGCTAGGAGTTGGATGCCATTCAACATACCTAACAACAACCACATTGAACATTTAATAAATCTTTTTACTCCAATCTTCATTTATCACTAGGAAAAGTCTCAATATTATTTCTTTGGTAATTTTTCTTCATTTTCCTCTGTTACCTAAATCACTAGACTCCTGAGAGTAAGGCGTATACCTCTTGCATAATCTTGCCAAATTTTTCTCCTAATTTCCTGATCTACTGCTATCTTTGGGAAATTTTTCAAATTTTATCTTCAAAATCTTATAGAATCTTAAAATTTTTGCTATATTTTTGATATCCTTTTTGTTTCTTTTTTGTCCTTGGAATATTGCTTTTTTAAGAAAACCCTATTCTTGCTTCATAAATGTATTATCTCCTCTTATATTACTTCTAATATAGTCAAGTTTCCTTTTCCTTTCTACATTATCTCCAGTGTCTTCTACTGTAATTATTTCATTTTGTTAGCTGTCTTTCATGTTTGGTTCTACATGCTTAATTATCTAACAGCAAGTTTTCTAGGGTTGCCAGATCAAAATACAGGTTGAATATTCCTTATCCAAAATGCTTGGGACCACAAGTGTTTCATATTTCAGAGTTTTTCAGATTTAGGAGTATTTGTATAGACTTGACCTATTAAGCACTGCTAAACTAAAAATCCAAGTATCAGATTTCAGGGTATTTAAGATTTGGGGCTTTTGGATTAGGGATGTTCAACCTGTACCACAACTTGATTGCATAAATAAGAGAAACTTATTTTCTCACAAGTTCTGAAGGCTGGAAGTCCAAGATCAAGGGGCAAGCACGTTTGGTTTCTTCAGCTTGTAGTTCACCACCTTGATGCTTCCTCATATGTTCTTTCCTCTGTGCTTATATGCCCTGGTCTTATGTGTGTCCAAATTTCCTCTTCTTTTAAGGACACCAATCAGATTGGATTACACTCTACCCTAATGGCCTCATTTTATCTTAATCACCTCCTCAAAGGTCATATCTCAAAATTTAGTCACATTCTGAGGTTGCTAGAGTTTAGGGCTCCAACACGCAAATTTGTGTGTGAAAGGTGAACACAATTCATTCAATAGCAATATATTTCTACAAAGCTGACTGGAATACTATGCCCCTACACAAGTCTCACTAATTGGTGAATCTCACTGCAGGTTGATAAAGTGGTACCCAGATGAACCAGTGCTTACCTCCCATCTCTACCTGGAGGAGCTTAGTTTTCCTTGGATTTCAGACTACTTGAATACCATCAACCACAGCTCTCTAGCAGGTTAAAAAAATGACTTTGTAGCTTATCTGTGTTTATCTCTGGTCTGGTGGGAATGATATTCTTTGTAGCTTTCGGCACGCTGGGCTAAAACAGAATCCAGCTGTGGATCTAAATTAAATAACTACTCTGATTTATGCAGAAGATGGATGTTTCTTGGAGAAAAACAGTAGTTTATTGTCAACTTAATCCAGTAGTGGCTCCAATTACAGCATATGTAACCTTTTTCTTGGAGCAAATCAAAGCCACTGACAACTGGCATGTACCTAATAATCTTGAAAATTCCTTTTTTTTCATTTTAAAAAATCAAGCTTAAAGTGTTCCAAAGTAATTTTTAAGTGACTAAGGTTACTAAGATGTATATACCTAGAATAACTGTGAACTAGCTAATATGGAGAGAGGGAAAATACAAGTGGATTACAAATTAAAACACTTGAACTCTAATTTCTACAACAAAATTGGCCAGCCAATTGGAGCAAGTGATTTAGATTGTCAGAATGTTGGCTTCTTTAATTAAAAATCAAATTGATAATGTATATGAGGTACCACGAAAATTTTAGAAGACAACATACCAATGTCTTTATTACTTAAAAACTAGATTTTTGAGCCAAGTGTGGTGGCACACATCTGTACTCCCAGCCCTTAGGAGGCAGAGGCAGAGGTAGAAGGATCTTGAATTCAAGGCCAGCCTAAGCTACAATAGTGAGTTCCAGGCCAGCCTGGACTCCACAAGACTCTATCTCAAAAAGGAAAACAAAAGATGTTTATGTTGTTGTTGTTGTTAGGTGCCGTCGAGTTGGTATCCGACTCATAGCGACCCTCATAGGGTTTTCAATGGCTGACTATTTCGGGATTGCCTTGGGAGTGGATTGCCAGGTCCTTCTCCCATTTTTGCGGTGCTGGGAATTGAACTCGGGACCTCAGAGACTGCAGCACAGTGCTCTACCAACTGAGCTAAATGCCAGCCCTAAAAAATATGCTACACTGCATCAAGAGTTCTGATTACTTCTCTAGAGTCTAGAAGCACTTAGGTTATGCTATGGGTAATGCTATAATTTAAAATTTTTTAATGAAAATACTTACAATCGATTTTCATTCACAGATTCCATATCTGCAATTCACCTACTTGCTAAAGCTTTATTTGTAATCCAAAATCAATACCTGTAGCACTTTTGTGGTCATTTGAGAGAGTGGCAAAAAGTTTGCCCAATGAGCACATTCTCAGCTGAGATCAAATAAGGTCCACTTTGCTTTCTTGTATCAAGTCTCATACCATAGGCAAGTGTGCCTTTTGCATTCTAATTAATGTCATATTCTTCACATTGTTGCATATTTTTTTTGGTGATTCTGCTATTTAAAATGCATAGTGTTAAAGTAGTACCTATTATTCCTAAATGCACGAAGGCTATGAAGTGTATTACAGAGAAGATATACTTCTCAGAACATGTATTATGCTCAGGTATGAATTTATATTGTTGGTCATGAGTTCAACGTTAGTGAATCCACAATATATATGTTTTCTTAAAATACATATATATGAAACGAGGTTATATAACGATTCACTGATGGAAATGTGACCAGAGACTCCTAAAAACCTATGCTGTATTTTTCCTAGAGCAAAGGTTCCATGTTCACCAATCCAGTATTCACTGCAACTTTATAGAACATAAGTAATATAAATAATAATATTGTACTTTACAAAAAAGGAAACAAATTCTTCTGAATATATAAGTCAAATAGTTTACTAAGTCCTAGCTATTACCAAGACAAATGGATCTCAAAAGTCTCCCTTGTTATAATAAGTTTCATAAGGCCCTCTTTACTATTTTGAAATTAACACCCATGCTGAAAGTTGTGCCCCTTATCTAAGTTCAAAGTAATAAATATTACGTTTCCTATAATATAAAGGAAAAAGAAGTCTATAATTTATGATAAATATGTATTTCATTATGCATATAACTCAGACTCAACTACAAATCCTCAAATTTCCATAACTCTCCTGATAAAATATGATCCATTTATTCATTTAGCTATTTTGTAGTTTTAAGAAAACTGTGACTGCAGGGTACAGCATAAGCCCATGTTACATCTAATATGCAAACTTACATCGATATTTGATCACATGCAAACATAAGAATTTGTGGCAAATGATCAGATATAGGTAAAATGCACCTTTAATTGAGTAAGGCACATATACAAGGCCATACGAGATTAGTTTGTGAAATGGGATGTTCTTACAATGGTGGAATTACCTTCTCTTTCATCAAAATACTCTATTAGTGACACTTTTTTCCAGTCATTCCCCAGAGTCCTCTCAGGGGTACAGCCCACAGCTTTCCTGCCAAGAAACCTCATCAACACTGCTCTGCATAAAAGTTTCCATGGCTCAGATAAACGCTTTTGCTCTTTTGCACATTAGACTTTCAGCCCTGCTTCATCACAACCACACTCTATTTGACCAGTCAATTTGCAATGGAAGTTTATTTTAACAATGTTTGCAAGGCTGCAGCTGCAGCCCTGCAGTCTCCCATCTGCCATCACACACCCACAGGCGCCACTGCTACTAAGCAACACTCCTCCTTTCATAAAGAAGAAGCACGAGGAGAAGTGAGTGCTCTGTGACAGCAAAGCCTGTTGTGTATATTTTTCTTTAAACCATTTAATGGCTCTGCCAGAAGCCAAAAGATGAGGGAGGAGGGGAGAGTAAGGAAAAAATATAGTTACTTACAACAATTATCCCTGAAAGGGGAAAAAAAAATCATCCAGCTAAGAGCTGAGCTGATTCTATTTGAAGGAGCAAGAATGACTGGCAGAGAACACTTTTTGTTCTCTTTCACATGGACACATATGGATGCATGGGGAACTGGGAAGGTGGAGTCTTTAATCCCCTCTTATGCCTTCCCAAATGGTAATTGTAGTGTGCTTTTCATAAAAACAGGGCGGGACTTCGAGTCTGAAGACATTGGTTTCTAAATCTGTACAATAATGGACAATGTTGTAGGCAGATTGCTTCACTCACCCTGAAAGGTCACCTAATTCATTCCCTGACTCCAAATACCCTGTCAGCTGCTCAGAGGAGTCTCTCTTCCATCTTCAAGATCTACACAATTGCCCTTGTCAAAGGAAAATGAGAACCAAAACAATTATTAGACAAGGCAAGCTAAAGAAATTCCCTTCAATTAAATTGCCTGAGTGGTCTAATTAAAAAAGAATTTGAGGCCTAGTGTAACATCTTTTCATGATAATCTAGATTTGTTCAAATCACTAAGTTCTTTTAAGCAAATTCTATATACGCTAGCCTAAAATGTCACTGTTTTTATGTTTAAAACTATTAGTTCACAAGCCATTTTGAGTTATATTGTATTGTGTTAATAAAGTTTTATTGTTTCCAAGCCGGGCGCGGTGGCTCATGCCTGTAATCCCAGCGGCTTGGGAGGCAGAGGCAGGAGGATCGCAAATTCCAGACCAGAGGCAGTCTGCATAACTTAGTGAGACCCTGCCTCAAAAAAGTGAAAAGATGGGCTGGGGATGCACTCAGTGGTCCAGCATTTGCAGAGCATGCAAACATGAGGCCCTGGGTACAACCCCCAGTACCAAAAAAAAAAAAAAAATTATTGCTTCCTTTGTAACACTGACATTACTCTGTATCATGTTGCTAAAAGACAAGGCTACAGCTTATATATCATTCAAAGAATAGTAGTAAGTCATCGTTTTAAATGCCTAGTGTGTGTGTGTTTGTTTGTTTCTGCAGTGCTCAGAATCAAACCCAAGGCCCTGTGTTTACTAGGCAAGCTGTCTACCACCGAGCTATATCCTCAGCCCTTAAATGTCTATTGTATTTTTATAGAATGATTTTATCATATAAGTAAAACAATTCAAAATTGTGGCTGGGGATATAAATCAGTGGCAGAACACTTGCCTAGCACATATGAAGCCCTGGGTTCCACCCCTACCACTGCCAAAAAGAGATGGGGGCAGGGAGAGAGAGAGAGGGAGAAAGAGCGAGAGAGACAGAAAGAAGAGACAGACAGACACAGAGACAGACAGACAGAGAGACACATAGAGAGACACAGAGATTAAAACTGAAGCACTTAAAATATCTACAAAATTTCTGTGAGTTCATTTAACATCTTCAAATATGTTAGCTCATACATGTATTTTAAAACTTCCTCCAAATTTTGGGGAGGCTGAGGTTTAGTTCATTTGGTAGAGTGCTGCTCTACGCTCTCTGAGGCCCTGGGTTCAATCCCTAGCCCTACACAAAATAGCAGAAAGACCTGGTATCCCACTCCTGAAACAATCCCAAAACAATCAGCCATTGAAAACCCTACATAGGGCTGATATGAGTCAGAGCCAACTCAATGGCACCAAACAGCAACAAGAACAACATAAATTTCCTTAGAAAACTTCACATTGGTGGTATTGAGTCATAGCATAAACCAGAAAAGCAAGATGACCTAAAAACTGAAGATATTTTGGTTTTGATTGTCTGGATCTAGAATTTCACTTATAATTCAAATGTTTCATTTAATTCCTTATTATCTTGGGATTCTGTTGTAATAAATTTGTATCTTGATTTTTATTTGTCTCTAAACCTCAAGGTAAAGTCTCTATCTGGGTATCCTGTCACCACTCTATACCCCAGTTACACTTTAGGACCCAACTTTCCTAGGTCATCTGCCCCAGCCTAGGAACGGCTCCCACTCTAACCACTATTCATTCAAAATCTAACTTATGCCAGCATTCTTGGAATTCTTGAACTCACTCCAGACGCCACATCTGGAGACTGTATATTAAAGAGATGTGTGTGTAAGCTTGCTGGCACACAGTACAAGTTTATGTTAAAGTCAAATCTGAATTGGAATATAAATCCCTTATAGCTAATCAGGTAGCACTTCCCAGCCTTCTGGGTTTCTCATACAATAAGATCTGGGTGGGGTAAAAGTGTCAACCTACTTGGATTGCAAAAACACATGTAGATGATGCCAGCATTTAAATCCAGTTATTAGTTGCAGGGGAATGTCTGGGAGCTCTGACCCTATCTCTTTAACTGTGGTACCTAACAAGTCAGGACTGATTTCATTAACTAATTTATGGAAATATCACATCTCAGTTTATAGTCCTACTCACAAAGGACTCTCTTACTTGGCACTGTGAAAGGGCATGTGTCCAGAGTTGGTGGGTCATGGCTACTTTATTTTACCTTTATATGTCTCTTCTTTAGTAATTAGTGTCCAAGTTCAATTCCTAACCTCCACTTTAATCCTCTATTCCATAAACTCAATTTCTATAAATCCCCAGTTCTTTACCACTTCCTGGCCAAACTGCATGGCTGCCTGGAACTTCCACTGCTGAAAATGTCCAGCATGGGACATTCAGCCTAGTCAGGCACTAACAAGTCAGCCTCTCAAAACTGGTGGCAAGAACTCAGATACTCTGGACTTCAGTTTCCAAAGCAAGCATCAACCCGTATGAACAAAAAATATGGGAATGTTATAGCTCAGTGCCATCCAATGGAAAGACACAGATCTTCAATACAGGAAGGTGGTGCATCAAACCTTAGGAATACTGAGTGACAAGTCTCAACTTGTTCATTGTAGTCAGGTGTGAGCTATGGCTGAGAGAAGAACAGTCTGAGATATGGGCAAGTGGTTTCATTCTCTACCCCGATGACACTCCATGTCACGCATGGCCTCTGGTAAGGAATTTCTGTCAAATAGAAAACATTATGGTACATGCTCATCCACCTTATCCACTGGATCTGGCCCTGTGTGACTTCTGACTCTTTCCCAAAGTCAAAATAACCAAGAAAGGTAAATGTTTTAAATCAACCCAGGACATTGATGCACTCACAACAGCAAAACTGAAGATACTCATGAAAAAGTACTTACAGAACTGCTTCAGAAAGTAGCAAGAACAACAAGATAAGGGGGTACAAAGCTGGGGGAGTATTTGGATGGGGATTAACGGCAATGTGGCTTTTACTGAAATAACTATTTTTTAAATCTACACATTCACCCTATTTTTGGATCATATCCATGAAAGGTAAGTCTGTACCCCAATTAGTCCTGAAGATACCATAACATTTATAGAGCTGGTGCTTCAGAGTCAGACTCATAAACTGCTGTGTGGGAGAACAAGAGATGGCAGGCTTGAGAGAAACATCAGTCTATATACAGGAGTTTTTCCATTTCCAGGATAACTGCTGAACTGTCTGCTGAATCTCTCCCAGGCTATTGCTTCTCCCATACCATTAGCTCCTCCTAACATCAGAGGAAAAACACCCTGGCCACACATTGTTCTCTGCAGCTCCCCTCCAAGCCTTACAAGTCAAAAGCAATAGTGCTAAAAAAAAGCCCCTAGAGCTCCACGATCTCACATGAAGCAGCAAATATTAGGAATGAACGAATCTAAATAAAATTCAAATTCAAGTCCAGAAGCTGGAGTATGGAGCTACAAAGTTCCTTTTCCTTAAAACCCACAGTTGGTGCATAAATTGTTATATTCAACCTCACACAAAATGTCAACTGCTAATGTTCCAGGAATAACAGACATAGAAAGATGCAGTAATAAAATACCAACATAATGACTTCTTTTGGTGCTCAGGCCTGCTTATTTTGGGACATGTACTTGACATTAAAGGAATCACCCAATCAGATAGTTCAAGGCTTGCTGATTCGAGGCTGAGAATCTCAACCCCATTACCACTTTGCTATTCTCTTGTAAATTAGCCTCGGAGCATGTGAACAAAGTCAGGTGGGGTTAGCACAGGATTAAAAAGCTATTGTGAGCCTCAAGTGGTGGTGTACACTTTTAATCCCAACGATTTGGGAGGTGAAGGAAGGAGGATCTCAGGTTCAAGGGTAGAGGCAGCCTGTGTAATTTCACCAGACCATGTCTCAATTTTAAAAAGTTAAAAAGTGGCTAGAAGTTCAGCTCTCAGTGGCAGAGCACTTTTCAAAGTATGTACAAGGCCCTGGGTTCAGTCCCACCCCCTGCCAGTACCACACACACACACAATCATTGTGAAGATTTCTCTGGGATTCCTTAAAAAGAAATAAGAAAGAACACATAAGAAATTAACAAGGGAGGTCCTGGTGTCCCATGCTGGTACTCAGTGAGCTGCAGAAGATAAGGCAGGAAGATCACCAGTATGAGAAATTAACCAGAATAGCTGCTTATAAGCAGTGAGGCAAAAGAGACTGAAGCAGCAGGGATGATAGGGAAATGAAGCTTAGTATAAATCTTTTTAACAAAATTTTCATATCACCTATAAAAGAAGAAAAAATAGTGAAAATAGTATAGCAATTGGAAATTTAAAAAAAGAAAGACACAGAAATTATACCTTAATAAGTAAAGTTTGAAATTACCACTTTTATATAAGTACTTTCTGCTCGCTTGGGATGGTGGTGTACGCCTGCAATCCCGGCATATGGGAGGCTGAGGCAAGAGGATCACAAATTCGAAGCCAATCTGGCCTCCATTGAGAGACCCTGTCTCAACAATAAAAGACCCCTATAGCACGCTCTCTCTCTCTCCCGCTCTCTCTCTCTCCCTCTCTCTCGTGCGCACTCTCTCTCTTCTTTCCTTCTTTCAGTAAAGCTTCAGCATTTGACTGTTCCTTTCTTAAAGTTTTCTTTTGTCTTGATCATCATGATCCGTCTTTTTAGTACATCTTCTATTGCTTCTTCTGCCTCTCTGGCAAATGCTTTGCAATCTCTGTTTCACACCCTTTCCCCTTAACCCACAGCTGAGGACTGTGCTTCCTGACACTCTAAAGTACGCCTTCTTCTCTCTATTTACCTTCTCCCCCAAGTTTTATGGGCACAGTTCATTCAAATTAGCACAAGCAAACTTCCACGGTAAAACTGTGTCCCCCAACTCAGATGATTTTCTTCTTCTTCTTTTCTTTTTTCTTTTAGTACTTAAGGGTTGAACCCCAGAGCCTTACACATACTTTGCAAGTACTCTAACATTGGGCTGCAATGCCAGCTCACTTTTTATTTTTTATTTTGAGTCAGGGTTTCACTAAATTACATAGGCTGCCTCTGGCCTCAAATTTACCATCCTCCTGCCTCTACCTCCAGAGTCACTGGGATTACAGACCTCTACCATCATACTTAGCTAGACATGTATCCTCTAATATATATTTTTCTTCTATTTCTAAGTAAACTATCTTACATTACCCAGTATAACATTATAATACCTACTAGTGGATCTGCAAGTAGACTCAATAAGTATCTTCCTTTAACATAAGCCATCTTTACTTGTAAACCACCAGACAATCCAACCAAAGAAGATAGATTGACAGAAGAGCAAAAGACATTTTTTCCCCCTTGTTTAATCCAACTCTTAGAGAATCGTTTAAGATTATTTTAAAAACAATAGTAGCCAGCTCGGTGGCACATGCCTGTAATCCCAGCAGCTCAGGAGGTGGAGGCAGGAGGATCACAAGTTCGAGACCAGAGGCAGTCTGTGTAATTTAGAGAGAATCTGTCTCAAAAAGTAAAAAATGGGCTGGGGGTGCAGCTCAGTGGTCCAGCACTTGCAGAGCAGGCAAGCGTGAGGCCCTGGGTTCAACCCCCAGCACCGCAAAAGAAAAAAAAAAAAACAATAGTGTTGCCCACTATTTACACCACTCATTCACACAACCAGTTTGAGTTTTCTGAATCAAGAGTATCTGGGTACAAACTTGAACATGCATGGTTCCAAGTGTTCTCCATGGTTTCTAGTACTCCTCAGGTTTATAACAATTGAGCTATGTATCTCTCTAACAGGTAAATATGGTCACTACAATTATTCAGAAAAAAAGGTCATTCAAATTCCTACTCTACTATCCATATCTAAAGTTCAGGGTGAGATGAAAAAGGAATAACTAGTGAGATGGCAAATGAAACACATTTAAGAACAACTACACAGCATAATTAATTTCTATTAAATAATACATGAAAAAGGGTACAGAAAAAAAGGAATCAAATGTATTCTGTCACACAGAAAATTATTTCAAGTAAGAAAATTGGTTAAGTGAAAGAGATAAAAATGTGTAAGAAAAGCATTGTTAACAAATGAGGTCAGAGAGGATTTAAAAAGGGAGAGAAGAGTGGTTTTCCAAGTTTTAGAGGTTGTATAAGCCATCCGTGTTTATTTCTTTAATGGACCTAAATTCATCTACCATTTCCTTGTTGGAAAAAGTGCCTCAAATTCATGGAGTAAACCCAAATTAAACCTCTCTACCAATGACCATAATTTCTTATAAACCACCCTACAGATGTAGAATATTCCATGTCTGCACTAAATGAGAAACAAACCACCAACATTCAATGTCAAATTAAAAACAAGGTAGGTATTACTAAACTATAGCATTTTGGTTGCATGAGTTACTCAATTACTGTAGAAACAGTTTAAATTTTCCCCATTTTGTTTTCTTTTCTATATTCTTTGCTTTTTTCCATATTCAGGAAAAAAATCAATTTCTTACACTACACTTTGTGGCATATCTAAAACAGCTGTGGTTGAATGATGTAGTATTTGAAATTCCTCAAATTATGTGAGTGCAAAGACTGAATTTCTTGAGTACAAACAATAGCAGGAAAAAAGAGAAAAAGAAAAAACACAGCATAAAAGCCAAACACATTCCCTAATGAGGCTTTTGATGAAGTCATAAATTCCTTTTTCTTTTCTAAGTCTCCAAACAATACATATGTCACCTAGAGATATTAAAATTTAACATTTTTAAAATGCAGTAAATCATATGAATTATATAATCAGTTCTTTATGTAATTTGATGTTGTCTCACAAAGTTTAGTAAGGATGTATCTCATTATTTTTAAGGGCTCTGTATGAACTATATAGCAAATGTCCAAATATAAATATTCCATTTAGATTAGGCCTTTTCAAGATTGAGTGCTATGTGAATTCATTTTTTTAAAAGAGCTGCTGTTAAAGCAAATACCTGCAAAAATATACTATCTAAAATATTTGGTTTAAACAAATTAGCGATAAGGTTCATGAGGTGAATGGATATTGTATACAGCTGCAAATGCCTTTAATATTACTGCAGGCACACTTGGCTAGCACAAAGCAACTTCGGGGAACATAGTAAGATAAGATAATACATGCAGTATTCAGAAAACAAAAACACAGAAAAATCATATGGCAGAGAGAAAAATCATATGGCAAAAAAAGCCTGTTATTTTGTAACTCCATAAGCTTATCACAGTTAATAAGAATGCAACACTTCATTAACCTCAGGCCACTGTAAGCTCTAGGGTATGAAGTAATCAGTACTAAAGGAAATAAATATATGCCTTGCTGCTCAAAGTATTCCTGTATTATACTGAAATTATCTTTGTATGACTATAAACTAGCGTGTTGATTTGTTGGGGGGAAGGGTGAAAAACACATAAATCCCCTTATTATAAACTTGTTCCTTGATAATGAAGGATTGCAAGGCAATTAGCAAATTCATTGAACTTTTGTCATTCCAATTTAATTGTTCAGATAAGAACTTCTTGGACCATTAAAGTTCTTTAGAACACAACATCATAGATATTAAAGGTGCCAATAATAAGAAAAATCAGTCTTTAGGAAATGTAAAATGTGCTTTTAGTTTAAACAAGTATAAGTGAAAAACTGATCTTACTAATAGTATAGGAAACTGAAGCCTAAGACATAAGTTGTATCTTTTGCAAGCTTTTAAAGTTTTATAATGAAAATATACATTGGCTGGGGGCTGTGGTTCAATGGTAGAGTGCTTGCTTAGCATGTACATGGCCCTGGGTTCCATACCAAGCACCACACACACACAAAAAAAGTTAATTCTGGGCTGAGGATATGGTTCAGTGGTAGAGCACTTGCCTACCATACTGAAGGCCCTAGGTTCAACCTCTAATACCATTAAAAACAACAAAAAAAAGAAAATATATTTACATATACAACCTATTAGTAAGTAATTATTAACACCTACTTTTAGTTGCTTTGTAATGATAAACAAGTGAAAAAAACACATCAGTGAGGATATTAATAAGAAACCAGGGAGATAGGGAGAGAGACATGATGAAGAATTACCATATTAGAACTTTAGAAGGCCCAAAGGCTAGGCTTACAATTACAATGTGATCAAATAGGCTGTGGGGATCACTGGAGGTTATTTAATGATTTATTGGCAAACATTACTATTAAGGAAAATTATCCTGCCTTTAGTGAGCCAGATAAGGAACAGGAAAAAATAAACATGGTAAATACTATCACAGCAGACTAGGTAAAAGCAAGGAGACACTAGAATCTGGTGTTAAGCAGTGGCAATGAAACTGAAATTGAACATGTTTCAAAGGAAGAACTAACAGGGCTTAAAGATTTAACTCCATGTCAAGAATGAAAGAATGGGGAAAGAATGACTCCAAAGTTTTTAGGCTAGAGTTCTCAATAGAAATGGGGAAGTCAGAAAATAGCAATATTTTAACTGAAGATCAAAACAGCAAATATATAACATTTCTAATTATAAAATGTCCTCAAACACTATGTATAATCCTTTCTCATTTATCTCATACTAGTAATAAAGATGAAATGGGAAAGGTATGTATTAACCCCACTTGTCAGATTTGGAAGCTCAGGTTCAGAAAGGGAAAGATAGTCAGTGAAAAGCTTAAAACAATACAAAGAATCAAATCCCTCAGCCTCCTACACCACATCTTTTCCCAAAATATAATTTTGTTTTTAAACACCAAGATATATAACTCATCTGGAACCGGCATTTCCATTGTAATAGCTAACCTGCTTTTTACATCCAACTAATGTACTTGAAACTTACAAGACAGGCACTGTGAAAGCAGGGCAATGCACAGATAAGCACAGCCTTCACTTTTCATTTTAGGAGAAAGAGAAAGAAGTAAGCAAATATGCAAAAAAAAGAAAAAGAAAAAGAGGAGGAAAGAAAAAAGGAAGGAAGGAAGAAAGAAAGGAAGGAAGGAAGGAAGGAAGGAGGGAGAGAAAGAAAAAGAGAGAAAAAAAGGAAGGCGGGAAGGAGAGAAGGAAGGAAGGGAAGGGAGGAAAATTCAAAGCCAGGTGTGGTGGTGCATACCTATAATCCCAGCACTTTGGAGGCTGAGTCGGGAGAATTAGAGTTCAAAGCCAGCCTGGTTACGTAGCAAGATCTGGCAAAAAACAACAAAAAACAACAAAAAACAACAACAACAACAACAACAAAAACTTAATTCAAATCCAGCTGAGTGCAAAGGTTGATATGTTGGGGCAAAGGGCTCATTTAGATTGATGAGTAGACAGTGAAGGTCTCACTGATAAAATGACATTTGCCTCAAGAACTGAATGATAAGAAGTTAACCAGGTGAGAAGCTGGGGACAAGGCATTTCAGGGAGAAGGGACAGAAAATACAAAGACCCTAAAGACAAGTACAACCTAACCCAGTCAAGGAGGAGGGAAAAGGCGAATACAGATTCTGGGGAAAACAGCAGTTGATGTAGGAAAGGCAAGTAAAGGGCAGGGAATCAAGACCTCATGGTTGAGGTAGCAATGCCAAGGATTCACCTCAGTCAGGACCAGGTACTCCTGTTCTTCAGGTGCAATGAGAAATAGTCCTCCTTTCACTCTCAAGAGAGTTCTAATTTCTATGACAAAGTAAGAGGCCTTTCTAGTTCAGGGCAATGCACTGTACAGACGTAGAATTAAATACAAACTAGAGTGAGAAAACGTTAGAGAAAACTACAGTGAACAACTGTTATAACCAGTGTTTCCATTCTAAAATGTCACACTTCTCTACATCCCCTACATAAGCTATCTGTGTACACATATTTTATTCTTTTATCATTCTCTTCCACCATTTTAGAGACCTCTTGTTTTGTGCTCACTCTTCAGGACTGGCCTACATTTAATATGGCTACCTGAGTTGTCTACACTTCTACAGAGCAGTGTATGATGTATTTTATGAGGGACTTTCCAAAGCATGTAGCTTTATTTCTCCAAGCTACAGCCTGGTGCCCAAATGGAATAGCTGATGAAGCTTCCGAAGTTCAGTAAGGGTGGCAGGAATCTATGAGGAAAGATCCTATGGCCTGCACTGCAGACCAACCCGGTTCAACAATGTCACAAACAGGTTCTGGGCTGAGCTGCCATGCTTACCATCTCTCTCCAAAAAGAGAGTACAGGACTCTTCTACCACCACCTCTCTCATCATTTAAAAGTAAAGTCACAGTTATGATCAGCTTTTCTATGCAGTTTTCAATATTTCTGTCCTGCTTAAATAGAATTTGTATTTTTGTCAGTCTTGAGAAATTAAAGAACTTGAATTTTACTCAAATACTTCTCTCCTATACACCAATGAGATTCCAAGAGCCAACTGTATCACAAGAAAAACACAGATACACTTCCTCAGCATGAGGCTAAATTTCCACATTCACTCTACCCTCAACTCCCTCTGCTTTGTAAAGCACTGACAAGCACATACCAACGTCTTACCGATAACAGCCATAACTCATTTCCATTCCCTTCCCCTAGATTTGCCTTTTTGAGAACTTTAATCATTTTGTTTGCTCTTCTTTACAATCCCTTCACATCCATCTCAGAGATCATAACTATTAGCCACATTGTAACGAGAGCCCCTTCCAGTGAGATGGAGGGGAGTCACCCCACCAACTCTCCCACAAAGCAGCAAAGGCAGCAGGTTCTCTCAGGCACCAATGTTGGGCCAGGGCTTACTCCACACAGAGCTGGAAGTGGGGAGACAAGAGGCAAGCAGACAATTCACAGGCCTCTGCCCTTCTCCAGAAAAGGAAGGATGAGAACATGACATAGAGCAGACATGCTCATCAAGAGAAAGGTGGTGGTGGTGGTGGTTGTTAGGTGCCGTTGAGTCGTGTCCAACTCATAGTGACCCTCATAGGGTTTTCAATGGCTGATTGTTTTGGGATTGCCTTGGGAGTGGGTTGCCACATCCTTCTCCCATTTTTGTGGTGCTGGGAATCGAATTGGAACCTCAGAGACTCTAGAGCAGCGCTCTACCAACTGACCTAAATCCCAGCCCCCTAAGAGAAAGGAGTGGAGGCAAAAGAGATACTGCAGACTTAGAGCTGATGGCACTTGGCAACTGCCTGGACAAAGGAGGGAGAGGAGGAAAACTAAAAATCATTCCAACATTGCCGTTTTGAGGTCCTGACTACTAGTTGATGCCAATAACTAAAACTGGGAACAACAGGAATAAGCCATGAGGGGGTCAAATGTTTAAATTTTAATCATTCAGAAAGGAGCTGACTTCTTTAAAGCAAATCAGGTTTTGGAGCAAGGATAAGGTTCTTTCCAGAAGGAAAGGGAAAATTTAATGATTCAATATTTTTAAATTCTATTATATTAATACTGAAATATGTCCACATCCTTACTGCTTCTGACACCCATGGTTTGAGAATCAAAAGACAAAAGCCAAACTTAGCAAGTTATATATAATACCATACTTTCAAAATATAGGCCAAGAAACATAGATGCAAAATCTTCTGAGCAAAGTAAGTATATTAAGGCCATAAATATCTAAAAATTTCTCTGTAAGTTTAAGAAGAAGTACTTTCTCTTTGATCTGGGTATCTTACTGGCACAAGCATATTCAACAGATAAAGAACAAAAAGAAAATAAGCCAGGAGTGATGGCACGCGCCTATAATCCCCGCAATCTGTGAGACAGGGGCAGGAAGATTGCAGGTTCCAGGCCAGAGGTAGCCTCCATAACTTAGTGAGACCCTGTCTCCATTTTAAAAATAAAAAAGGGGGTAGGGGCACAGCTCTGTGACAGAACACTTGCAAAACATGTGTGAGGCCCTAGGTTCAGCTCTCCAATACCCTTCCCCAAAAAAGAAAGAAAAAAGAAAATAGTTGAAACATGAATTTCATGGTATGCTCCTCAGCATCTTGCTATGCTTAGGAAGATAGCTGAGTTTCTTGATTTTATGTAAAGGATACATATCACTTTAATGTCTTTAAATTAGCCATTTATTAAATAAGAACCACTAACCAATCTTTTACTGTCCTAAACAAGAAAAAGAAGCATAAGCTCACTGTCTTTTAGGCAGGAAGCAGTGTAGCAGCCAAACAGGTTCTTCAATAAAAATAGGATACTATTCTATCTATCATCACCAAGTAACATCATCTGACATATTTGCCAAAAATTTTTTATGTTTACTGCTAATTATCCAAATGCCAATTCAGTCACATAAAACAAGCAAATTAAATCTTATCGATAGGTTCTATGAATACCTATAGAAAATGTCTCAGTGTAAACCTTTCAGAAATATTAACCAACATCATTTTTAGAAAAGAAACATTCTTGTATTTTTATGAATTGCCATTGCTTTGAGTCAATCACAAATGTTTAAATTTTAATCATTCAGAAAGGAGCTGACTTCTTTAAAGCAAACAGAATTTGAGGCAATAAGATAACACAGGCTGACATCATACTAAAACTATTCTGAGTATGAAATTAAAATCCTCTGATGAAAACAGAAAGGTAGAAAGGGTCTGAGGCAGGATAGAAAGATAGGTAAGTTTGGGGGACATGGAAAGGGAAAGAGCTTCCACCCCAGGATCTGGTTTGGATCTCACCAGCTGGGAGTTGAGAACTTTGACACAACTACCAAGAAGACTGCTGTGAAGACTGCCTGCATGGACATGTTATTTTAAAGAGACATTTCAAATAATGAAAATGGTTAAATAGGAATAAGCCATGTAGGGGTCAAAAATGTACGTAACCTTTGAGTTTGACCTTTTTTCCCCTCTAATTGTGCACTGCTTTGAGACATGCCCAGGAAACTCTTTCATGACTTTTTTCTTAAACCTAACCAATGGAACTTTCTTTTGATTTTATTGTACCTCCCTAGCCCAAGACAGGGGCTTTTCGAGTCCTTTGAGGTTCATATCACACTGAGTGCCCAGACCTCATATGGGGTGTGCCCTAGGTTAAAGAAAACTGGAGAGAACACGTGCCCAGGGGCTTTTTCCTTTTGGCTTTCCTGGGAAGCCCATGTCCTATCCTGGAGGCCTCTCTCTCTCTGGGGGCCCACATATGTCTTAAAATGTAGACTTAATAAACTCTACAACCTTGCTTCACCCTCGCTGACTCATCCTGAAATTCTTTTCTGTGATGAAGCCAAGGACCGGGGTTGACCTGAGTAGAGGGTCTAACTAGGGGAGCTCCTCAGGCTAGACAGTCACACTAAGCTGCACCTCCCTGCTGTGCAGCAGGTGACAGGTCCATGGTGAAAGCAGCTCATCACCACAGTAATGCCCCAAAAACTTTGGTTATGAAAAAGAATTTGCCACTAGGCAGGAACAGGCAGGATAAACCCTTTGTGAAGGTTTGTAGGATGAACCTAATACCTAATAGATATAAAGAAAGCAGATCCAAATCAAAGCACTAGGCATAGCTGAAACATCACTCAATTAAAGATCTAATTTGGCGGAAGGAAGCCAAGCCAAAGCCCTTTTCAGCAAAGATTCAAACTTCTCTTCCAAATTACAATAGTTCTAAAAGTGGCTATATGTGTTTTCTAAACCATGAAAGCTTATAGCAAGAGTGTGGACATTCATTTTCAAAATCAACAAGTTTCACAGACCCATCACTTGATAGTAGATGCACTGTATTGGGTGACTGAGAGAGGGTTGTTGTTGTTTTTGTTAGGTGCCGTTGAGTTGGTATCCGACTCATAGTGACCCTGCGTACAACAGGCAAAGCACCATTGTCAATGCTTCTCTGCTGTTTATAGGGTTTTCATTGATGGGTTGACTGATTTTGGGGAGTGGATTGCCAGGTCTGTCTTCCAAGCTGTAGCATATGGCATTTTTGGGTGGTCTCCCATCCTAGTACTAACCAGGCCCCACCCTGTTTGCTTCCGAGATCTGATGGGATCGGATGCCACAGGGCTATGACTGCAGGCATGAGAGAGGGATATCATGACCTAACAGTTACTATGAATTTGATGACTATATAAATGTGTTTGCATTTCTTTGAATTAGACTGCTTCTATGTACATTTGGAAAACAGCAATACATATGTGAATCCTATATTATTAATTCAACCTACAGTCAACACTAGGATTTATGGAACCCCTAAAATTATCTACCACTCACATTCAGAAATTAGAAATTATAAATCACTGGTATATCTTCTCCCCAGAGATTTACTAAAAAAAAGCAAAGAGGATATAAAGTAGATTGCTGACTTTTTTGTTGTTGTTCCTTATTTGCCTTTATACTACTACTACAAATAAGATCTTTTTTTACGATTATTTGTGTATGTAAGTTATGAATGAATACTTGGTAATAAAGAGGGAAAGTTACTGATATCAGTATTATAAACCTTCTGTAGGGAAAAGATACATTTAACAGTTAAAGGAAGAAAACTGAAGAGATTCTTAAATCCATAAGAGAGTCGATCAGAAAATATAATATTCAGATGAGAAGGAGATTACACTGAAAAGAACCTGACAAAAAAATTTTTTAGTTTAATAAATTGCTCTAATCATAAGCCAAAACTGGGCCATAAAAGGAATTAGTGAAAATTGATAGGACAAGTCTAGGTCATAAATATTTATTATTCATGCTTAAGGAACATGTACTTGGAAGTCAAAAAGATCTGGATTTTAATCTTCATACTACTTACTAGCCTTGAGCTCCAGGAGAAGCAATTTAATCTTTCTAAATCTCTATCTCGTCTATAAAATGTGACTTCTATTGACTCCCACCAAGGCTACTGTTTCAAATGATGCATAAAGGTTTACTATCATCATTGCTAAAGTGACTAGTATTACCTTGATTCAGCTTCCCAAATTAGTGAAAGGTCGAAGACAAAATTTTGTGGCTGTTACACAAGTGCCTAAAATTCAAGGGCTGGAGTTTAGCTGAGTTGGCAGAGCACCACTCTGCGAGGCCCTGGGGTCCATCCCTTGTTGTTGTTGTTAGGTGCCATCGGGTCGGTATCCGACTCATAGTGACCCTCAGAGGATTTTCAATGGCTTAGTGCTTCGGGATTCTCTTGGGAGTGGATTGCCAGGCCCTTCTCCCATTTTTGTGGTGCTGGGAATTGAACTCGGTACCTCAGAGACTGCAGCGCAGCGCTCTACCCACTGAGCTAAATCCCAGCCCCTAGCACTGCAAAAATGGGAGAGGGATGTGGCAATCCACTCCTGAAGCAATCCTGAAACCATCAGCCATTGAAAACCCTATCAGGGTTGCTATGAGTCGGACCCGACTTCACAGCAACTAACAACAACAAAAACAAAAATTCAACATCTATAAGAAAACTCAATATTTTAGCCTATACCTTGTTTGTTTGGTTTTTGCTTATATTCCTTTTCTTCCCAGAAGCCAACACTACTCACAGGGTCTCCCCAGCCAGCAACCTGTGGGTGGTTCTTAACTCCTAATTTTTAACCACTAAACTCATTCTACCATCTTACTCTGTAATATTTCCACTTTCTTCCATCCCCTCGGCCACTGTCTTACTTCAGGCCATTGCAATTTCTCATTTGAACAACTAAAATAAGTTTCTCATTCTTGCTTTATTCCAATCAGTCTTCTACAAGTTTTGTAAAACTATCTTCCTAGCTTTCAAGTCAGTTCATATGTCTCTCCGACATTAAACTTTTCACTGACTCACTATTTCTTACAGTGGAGAGAGTTAATGAATATAAAATGCACGTGGTGTGTATCTGTTCAACACATAGTAATGGTCATAGTTGAATTTTTTTTAATGTTTTGACATAAGTAGTCTGTTGTAATGGAGTTCTTAATCATTTCTCCAATTTCACCTTCTGTCTGTGAAGATACATAAGTAGTACCAAACTCAAAAACTCCAAAAAATAGTAATCTTTTCACATCTAAATTTATTACTATTCCTTTTGGCTGAAATGATTTTCCTATCTCAATCCAACTACAGAATTTAAATTCCTGTTTTAAAATCTGAAGTATTAAAGATATCAGTTCTTCTGAACTTGATCTATAGATTCAATGTAACCAAAATCTCAACAAGTTTTTTTAAATAATAAAATTATTCTAAAGCTTACATTGTTGTTGTTAGGTGCCATCGAGTCGATATCCTACTCATAGCGACCCTCATAGGGTTTTCAATGGCTGACTATTTCGGGATTGTCTCGGGAGTGGATTGCCAGGTCCTTCTCCCGTTTTTGCAGTGCTGGGAATTGAACTCGGGACCTCAGAGACTGCACGACAGCGCTCTACCAACTGAGCTAAATCCCAGCCCCTAAAGCTTACATGGAGCTGCAAAAAACCTAGAACAACCAAAACAATATTAAAGGAGAACAACAATGTTGGAGGACTAATACTAACTAATTTCAAGCCTTACTATAAAACTATAGTAGTCAAGACACCATGGTGTTATTAGAAGAATAGATAATGGGGGACCAATGGAATAGGATAGAGAGCCCAGAAACAGATCCGCATAAATATACTCAACTGATTTTGGACAAAGAAACAAAGGTAATACAATGGAAATAAGTTAGTCTTTTCAACAAATAGTGCTAGAACTACTAAATCTTCCCAAGCAAAAAGATGAATTAAGACACAGACTTTATACCCTTTAGAAGAATTAACACAAGAAGGATCAGAGATCTAAATGTAAAACACAAAACTATAAAACTCCCAGGTAACATATGAGAAAATCTGGGTGACTTTAAATATGGTGATGACTTTTAGATACAACACAAAGGCACAGGAATAATTGATGGATAAGCTTAAAATTAAAATTAAAAACTGTTGCTCTATGAAAGATACTATCAAGAAAATGAGCCAAGTACAGTGGTGTACACCTGTAATCCCAGCAACTTGGGAAGCAGAGGCAGGAAAATCTCAAATTTGAGACCAGAAGCAGCCTATATAACTCAGTGAGATCCTGTCTCAAGATAAGAAAAACAAAGAAGGTGGCAGGGGATGCAGCTGAGTAGTGGAGCACTTGCAAAATATGCACATGGTCCTGGTTTCAAGCCCCCAGCATCACAAAAATAAATAAATAAATAAATAAATAAGTAAGTAAGTAAGTGTGTGTATATATGTATATATATATGTGTGTGTATATATATATATGTGTGTGTGTGTGTATATATATATATATATATATATATATATATATATATATGAGAGACAAAGAGAGACAGAGAAAATGAAAGATAAGCCATAGTCTAGGAGAACATATTTTCAGACACTATATATAATAAAGGACTATTATCTAAAATATACAAAGAAAAACTCTTGAAATTCAACAATAAGAAAATGAGTTGATTTTTTTAAATGGGGAAGGTGAACAGACATTTCACCAAAGAAGATACAGAGATTGCAACTAAGCAAATGAAAAGATGCTCCACATCATATGTCATCATCGTTGTTGTTGTTGTTAGGTGCCATCAAGTTGTGTCCAACTCATAGCAACCCTCATAGGCTGATTGCATCAGGATTGCCTCGGGAGTGGATTGTCATGTCCTTCTCCCACCATATGTAATTGTTGTTGTTGTTGTTGTTGTTAGGTGCCGTCGAGTCGGTATCCAACTCGTGGCGACCCTCTGTACAACAGGGGAAACACTATTGCCAGTGCTTCTCTGCTGTTCATAGGGTTTTCAATGGCAGATTGATTTTTTTGGGGAGGGGTTTGCCAGGTCCTTCTCCCAAGCCTACAGCTTCTGGTGTTCCCAGGCAGTCTCCCATCCAGGTACTAACCAGGCCCGGCCCTGCTTAGCTTCTGAGATCTGACGGGATCGGATGCCACAGGGCTACAGCTGCAGGCCCATATGTAATTAGAAAACTAAAAATTAAAGCAATGTTGTAGGGATATGGCCTAGAGACACTGACTGGCTCAGGGACTATCTGGCCCATTGGAGGACTAGGATCTATCTTCTGGGCAAAATGGCCCCCAGTGACCTCTACCCTATATCCTGGGCCTTTTGGACATTGAGTTCACCAAGATGGCTCCAGTATCCAACTGCCCCTTGACACCTGATTGGCTACTTCTCAATTACCCAAAGACTCCCCATTGGTCAGTTAAGGAACATTACCTGATTGGTCACCCTACAATGCTTCCATTTGCATCCTTCCCCTGATTGGCTATGACCAGATTACGTGGCAGTCTCTGATTGGTCAGACTAGAATATATAAGTAGGGGGCACAAGGCACTCAGGGTCTACAACATTGACCATTAAGAGGGTCCGACCATCAACCACTGAGATCGGTCCATTCCATCAACTGGGTACCTGACAGACAAGAGAGAAAAATAAAGAGCTGAGCACTTGGAATTGATGTCGTCCATTGAAGCAAGAAGCAAGGAGCTGCCATAAGTGTAAATCTCTGAGCCTGCCTTTCTCAAGGCTTCTCAGAGCAGCTAGCGGTGGGTGTAACTCTCCTTTCCAGGCAGTGCTGTTCTCTGACATTCCTCATCAGCCAGCAGCTCTTCAGCGGCTGGAGCCTTGCTCACAACCAGAGGCCTGCAGCCTGGAGCAAGTCCAGCGGCAGGGCAATGCCCCCACACAATATGATACTACTACACATATAAGGCCTGCAGCTGTAGCCCTGTGGCATCCGATCCCGTCAGATTTCGGAAGCTAAGCAGGGTCGGGCCTGGTTAGTACCTGGATGGGAGACCGCCTGGGAACACCAGAAGCTGTAGGCTTGGGAGAAGGACCTGGCAAACCCCTCCCAAAAATCAATCTGCCATTGAAAACCCTATGAACAGCAGAGAAGCACTGACAATAGTGTTTCCCCTGTTGTACAGAGGGTCGCCACGAGTCGGATACCGACTGGACGGCACCTAACAACAACAACAACAACACATATAAGAATAATCAAAATCTCAAATACTAATATCAAATGCTTTTAAGGATTGGAAACAATAGGTATTCTCATTCTTTGCTGGTACATCTACTTTAGAAAACAATTAAGCAGGGGTTTTTTTGTTGTTGTTTGTTTGTTTAAAATTAAATACATTCTTCCCATCTGATCTAACAGTCATGCTCCTTGGTATTTATACAAATGAAGTGTAAAATTGTATGGACACAAAAACCTGCACATGCAGGTTTGCAGCAGTTTTATTCATAACTGCCAAAACTTGGAAATAACCAAGATGACCTTCAGTAGGTGAATGATAAACTGTGGTACATATACAGAACAGAATATTATTTAGAATTAAAAAGAAATGAGCTATCAAGCCACGAAAAGACATGAAGGAAACTTAAATATATATTACTACATGAAGAGAGATATACTGTATGATTCCAACTATATGAAATTCTGGATAAGGTACAACCAAGAAGATAGTAAAAAGACCACTGATTAACAGGGTTTGGGGACTGGGGAAAAATCGGGACAGTAGAGCACTTTTAGGGAAGTGAAACTGGGGAAAAATAGGCAGAGTAGAGTATTTTAGGGAAGTGATACAACAATTGTGGATGCATAACATTGTACATTTGTGGAGACCCACTGAATGTGTTAACACACCCAGAGGGAACCCTAACACAAATCACTGACTTTGGGTCTTAATGATGTGTCCCTGTAGTTTCACTAACTGTAAAAAAAAAATGTATAATTCTTGTACAGGTTGTTGATGGCAGGGGAGGAAGGAGGTGGGACTAGGGGACATATGGGCACTCTTTACTCTCCACTCAATTTTGCTGGGAATCTAAAACTGCTCTATAAAATAAAGACTATTTTAAAAAAAAAAAGGTATGACTCTTGCTTTTTTTTTTAACCTAACCAGTATCCAAATTAATGGTACATCCCCTGGAAATAGAAATTGACCTCTCTTCCCCCAAATAAATAAATTGGAATGAGTCCATCTGGTCTTATTCCTTGAAGTAAAAAAAATTAATTTCTAAGTCCTGGAACTGAGTGTTTATAAGGTTAGATTTTCATGTAACCTTCTGCATTCTCCTGTGTAGGTGTCTTTTGAACAGGGCACGAATTAGAAATGATACACCCGAGCAGTCAATGGTCATGTTAGCTCATAGTCTGACAAATGGACCAGATTTATCCTTATGCTTATTTCTGTTTGTTTATTTTTTTCAGCTTTATTTACCAACTTTTCAAAACATTTTATGTCATGATTTAAAACTGCCTGAGTCATGCTTATAATACTACTGGCAGGCAAGGGAGGTGGGATAGACAGGAACTCTCTTTATTCTCCACTTGAATTTTATAAATTTGTAGAAAGGCTATGCTTCAAACAACTGATATGCTTATATCAATAAAAATACAATTAAAAACAGCTTTCATAAAGCCAGGCATGGTGATACACACCTATCATCTCAGCATTCATGAGGCAGAGGAAGAAGATTACTGCAAGCTCAAGACCAGCCTGGTCTACATACTGAGTTTCAGGCCAACTTGGGCTAGACAAAAACCAAAAGAAAAAAAAAAAAAGTAACTTTCATAATGAAAAAAATCCAAAATCCAATATATACTTTCATTTCTAATAAAAAAAACCCCTAGCTACTCTCCTAAGATATTGCTATAATATTTCTATCATTGTATTTATCACCTAACACTTGCTTATCTTTCACATCCAAGTCCTCTAGTTTGCTCTTTCAGGATATATACAATCCTATTTATCTTAAGGGCTGGGATTTAGCTCAGTTGGTAGAGCGCTGCCCTGCAGTCTCTCAGGTCCCAAGTTCAATTCCCAGCACTGCAAAAATGGGAGAAGGACCTGGCAATCCACTCCCAAGACAATCCCAAAATAGTCAGCCATTGAAAACCCTATGAGGGTCGCTATGAGTCGGATACCAACTCAACGGCACCTAACAACAACAACATTTATCTTAAAGGCCTGCAGCCGTACCACTGTAGCATCTGATCCTGTCAGACCTTGGAAGCTAAGGAGGGTTGGGCCCTGGGAACATCAGGTGCTGTAGGCTTGGGAGAAGGACCAGGGAACCCACTCCCCCGAAAAAAACAATCCGCCATTGAAAAACCTACGAATAACAGAGAAGTACTAACAATACTGTTTCTCCTGCTGTCTGTAGGATTGCTATGAGTCAGACACTGACTCAACAGAACCTAACAACAACAATAACTTCTGTTAAAATTCTATCAGGTACATAATTTTTTATTAAATACTTAAAAAATTAAAAATAAATGAGTTACAATTAGCCATAAAATCAACTTAATGGATGTCAACAATTAAGGAAGAAAATACTTCTGAATTTTTATCATCTTAGTCAATTTTTATATTATAATGAATTTTATATTAGACTTTATGTATCATTACTTAATGTACCTCCCAAGAGTCTGTTAGCTTGTTGTGCTGTGGGGGCTTGTGTGATGCCACTAATATTTCAGATACCAACAGGGCCACCCATGGTGGACAGGTTTCAGCTGAGCTTCCAGACTAAGACAGACTAGAAAAATGGACCTAGCAGCTCACTCCAGAAACAATTAGCCATTGAAAAACCTATGAATAGGAGAGAAGTACTATCAAATATAGTGCCAGAAAATGAGCTCCCCAGGTTGGAAGGCATTCAAGAAACAACTAGGAAAGAGTTGTCCCCTCAAAGTAGAATCAGTCTTAATGATAAGAATGGAGTAAAGCCCCTGGGATCTCCTTTTGCTGATGTAGCATGACTTAAAATCCAACAATGGGCTCAAACATAAAAAGACTGTATGAATGACACAGTGTTGAGTAGTGTTTCATTCTATTGTACATAAGGTTGCTATGAGTCAGACCTGACTTGAAGGCAGGCACCTAACAACAACAATGTAATGTATGTTCGTTTTGACTAAAATTAGATGAGGAATTAAAAACAAAATGAAATTCTCTTTTATATTCTGTAACAGCTATTCCTTTTTAAAATAAATATTCAACCTAGGAAAATATAACTAAAGTCTTATTATACATTAATCATACAAATAAAACAGTATTCTATCTAAGGAAAAGCAGGAAAGATTTATTAACCAGCATACTCCTTATACTTACATTTGATCTATTTGTTCAGACCACAACATATTTTTTAAAACCTTCAAACACTTTCTATATGGATAACTTCAACTGCAAAGGCCTAATATAATAAATTGCTTTAACAACATATGCCCTTTAAACATGTGCTTCATACCATAATGTGAAAGATAAAGAGGTCCTCAATGAATCCATCCCTGTACTAGCCAAAAGACATTGCAAAGCCACCTGGAAAATTTCTTGTTGCTGTTGTTAGATCTGACCCATAGCAACTCTACATAAAACAGATGAAACACTCCCCAACACTGTGTCATGCCTGGCATTATTATCAGTGCTTCTCTGCTATTCATAGTTTTCAATGGCTGATTGTTTTGAGAGTGGGCTGTCAGGTCTGTCTCCCAAATGTACAGCACCTGATATTCCCAGGTGGTCTCCCATCCAAGTACTAGCCAGGTCCAACCCTGCTTAGCTTCTGAAATCTGACAGGATTGGATGCCAGGGTGGTACAGGTACAAACTCTGGAAAACTTAAAGAACTTAAAATAACTCAGTGAAGTAAAGAATACTCTGACAACCTCCCTTGCACCCTTCTGCAAAGGTGGCCTAAGAGAAAGTGAACTCGAGATCAAGGTGTTGGGCTTCACAACTTCAACTACATTTACAACAAAATGCTTTCAGAAATATTCTTTACTGTGAAAAAACAAGCTCATTCAAAATAGGCATAACAAGTTCCTGGAGAACTGAAGCTATTATGGCTCAAGAAACAAAATTTAAAAAGAAAAAGAAAATTTACAATGAGTCGAAAACAAATACTTAAAGATTGCCACTGAAGACTGAAACCATATTGGTAGTGCTCTATAATTGATACAGCACATAACTCAAAAGTGTCCTCTAAAATATTTGTTCCAAAAAACTCAATAATCGATATTTATAAAATTTATTTCAGCGTACTATATACGTAAAACGCCATTAAAGATAATGTGAAGACATGGCACGTTGACTTTAAACCACCCTCCCTTCACCTCGGTGGTAAATGTAAAATAACTCTGCTGCTGCCAAGAATGGTGTGTGTTACACAGCACCTGAGGGCTCTAACCAGTCCCTCTCTCCTCTTCTCAATTACTCCATTGTTGAAATCTACAAATCTGGGAGAGGAGCCAGCACCAAAACCAAGACATTAAAAAGCTTTGGATTACAAATATCACAATACATTTGGCTCAGTGATCACAGGTGGCTGCAGATCATTGTTTCTCTGAGACAGAACAAGGAAAGAAAACTTTATCAACCACAGTGATTATAAATATCAGAGAACAATTTTAGAGGACAGGGTCGAAAATATGGCAGTGTTTGCTTTTTACTTGGGTACCCATGGGCTTTTGTTACTGGTCTAATTTAATTTAAAATGGCAGATTAGGCTGAGCACTGTGGCACACCCCTATAAACCCAGCAATTCGGGATGCTGAGGCAGGAGGATTGAGACTTCAAGCCAGAGGCAGCCTGTGTAACTTAGTGAGACCCTGTCTCAAGATAAAAAATAAAAATAGGGCTCAGTGGTAGACTTGCCTAGCATGTGCAAGGCCCTGGGTTCGACCCTCAGTACTACAAAAAACCAAAGTGATGGTAGATTATTAAAAACAAGTAATTGAAAACTGGTGTGGAAAGGAAATGGCGAAGTCAGTAGTATCACTTCTTTACCTTTTGGCTAAGATCAAGTGGAGATGTCAGCAGCAAATCAAAAGCAATATGTTGTTGTTGTTGTTAGGTGCCATGGAGTCGGTATCCGACTCATAGAGACCCTCTGTACAACAGGGGAAACACTATTGTCAGTGCTTCGCTGCTGTTCATAGGGTTTTCAATGGCAGATTGATTTTTGGGAGGGGGTTGCCAGGTCCTTCTCCCAAGCCTACAGCTTCCGGTTTTCCCAGGCGGTCTCCCATCCAGGTACTAACCAGGCCCGACCCTGCTTAGCTTCCGAAATCTGACGGGATCGGATGCCACAGGGCTATGGCTGCAGGCAAAAGCAATATATGCCCCCATAAACTCAAATCCATGATAGAATCCTCTGGACTCAATCCAACTACTTACCATGCAGACCTCTGTACTTTCTTTCTAAAAAAGTATCTTCTTAGAACTGTGCACACTAAGAGCAAGAAGCAGTGGCATATTATAATCCCAGAGACTCAGGAGGCAGAGGCAGGAGGATCACGAGTTCAAGGCCAGAGGCAGCCTGTGTAACTTAGTGAGACCCCTATTCAAGATAAAAAATGTTTTAAAACCGACTGGGGCTGCAGCCCAATGGTAGGGCACTTGAAAAGTATGTATGAGGCCCAGAGTTCTACCCCACATACCACAAAAAAAGAGTGCACATTAACAAATAATTTAAATACAACAGAAGAGAAAAGAAAGTACTTCATATAATATTCCACGAGCCAATGTCATAAAACAGCAAAGTCTAAAAGGTGGTGACCCAGGTCATCTGCCTTTGGAAAGCAGTGTCTGAGTGAATTCTACAGCCTCTTTTAGTAGCCTGTTACAATGGTTAACAGCCTCTTGGGTTCAGAAATTATATTAACTATTCTCTGTTGCTCTAATTTAAACCCCTTTCCTCCACTTGATTTTTGAGATGATAAAGCATGCTTTGTATCAATATAGTATTTTATATGCTTGAAGGAGTTATGAGTTAATCATCTTACTCAATTTTATGAGGACAAAATAAAGTTCCAAGCCTTTTAATTTATTCTTAGTATAACTTATCCTTAGTACCTACTTTCTATTCTTTTCATCATTTTTGTTGCTCTTTACTGAATCCACTCTAATTCTCCTTTTAAACCAAGTCCACTCCACTAACAAAAACTGATTTAAGCTATATTAAAATCAAGCAATGGAAAATCCTGCTAATCACACTGATTATTTATTGTACAGTCCTCTACTTTTCAATCAATTTTCACATTTATTTTCCTCTTTTAGACTCATGAGAACTTTTGGAATTAACAAAAGTGGACAAAATATTTGTGATCTTGCAAATGATACTGCAGAAGAAAAATGCCCATACTTTGTCCCTTAAAACTACAATTATTTACATATGGTAGAGAGACTGAAAGAAAAAAAAAAGAGTATGAGTGATGATAAAGAGCAGCAGCCAAGGTGGAAGAAAGGAAGTAGAAGGAATTCATTTCAGGTGGCCTCAATCTATGAGAAAACAGGAGGTGAGAATGATGGATAAAGTGTGCTTTCAGGACTAGAGAGAGGAAGCAGTTTAGAACAGCCACTGGGGGACCCAGCCAATAATTAACTACAAACAACTAAACAGCAGCAACTGCCTCATTTCCCCCTCCCATAGCCTAAGGCATCTTTTGATTCTTCTCCTTTCAGTCAGTTTAAATACAAAGTCTCCGCTGTGTGATTTTTCTTCAGAGATAAGTGAAATTTAAATCTTGGTCAAGCTAGGGGTGATCCACTAAATCTTACCTCTGAATTACTTTAAAACCTGAGCAATTCATGAATGAGAGACTTAAGTTTTTTAAAGACAGAACTGGGAGAGTTAATAAGATGCAAGGTAGAATAAGGAGCAGAAAATAAATGGCTGGGGGAAGCCAGCAGGAGGTAGAAAGTTAAGTCCAGGTTTAGAAAGTATGTTTTAACAGTTTATTATTAGAGGAATATATCACTTGTAAGTTTTTCATTATGTATTTCTGTCAAAAATATTTTAATTTTATAGAAAGCACAAGCAAGAGTAGTTAGTGGGATGTGCCTGTTTTTTCTCAGCACAGTTACTCAAGACATAAGTCAATCCAACCCCTCTGCCTGAATTAGCCTAATGAGGCACCACTAATTACCTTATAACATGGGCATACCTAATGTCAAAGAAAACCCAAGGGGAATTTAAGTCTCTCTAAAATTTAATTTGAAATCTCATTCCCTTAAGTGATGGAAATAACAAAAGAATACAAAACTTAGTTTTAAAGAAAGGGAAAAAATGAAGAAAAGGTCTAATTCAGCAATCTCATTTTCTTTTTTTTTTAGACATGTTCCTGTGACTGTTCATAAGATAAATCTCTATGTCTCTTACCCATGCAGGAAAAAGATTCTTAAAATATGGTTCTAAGTTAGTGAAGCTGTGTAAAAAACACAACACCCAAAATCTATGTCTCTTACCCATGCAGGAAAAAGATTCTTAAAATATGGTTCTAAGTTACTGAAACTGTGTAAAAAACATAACACCCAAAATCTACGTCTCTTACCCATGCAGGAAAAAGATTCTTAAAATATGGTTCTAAGTTAGTGAAACTGTGTAAAAAACACAACACCCAAAATCTATCTTAAAGGGATGTTACTGTTCAGAAAACAATACCTCAAAGTATGAGACTTTGGCATGCTGAGTACTTCAAGAATGGGGCAAGGCACGCAGCCTGTAATCCCAGGGATTCAGGAGGCAGAGGCAGGAGGATCCCAAATTCAAGTCCAGGGGCAACCTGCATAATTTAGCAAGAGTCGGTCTCAAGATAAAAAAATAAAAAATGAGCTAGAGGTGCTGCTCAATGGTAGAGCATTTGCAAAGCCTGTGTAAGGCAGTGTTGAAGCCCCAAGTGAAGAAGGAGAAGGAGAAGGAGAAGGAGAAGGAGAAGGAGAAGGAGAAGAAGAAGAGGAAGAGGAAGAGGAAGAGGAAGAGGAAGAGGAAGAGGAGGAGGAGGAGGAGGAAGAGTATGGCAAAGAGGAAGAGGAAGAAGAAGGACTAGAAGGAGGAGGAGAAGAAAATGATGGTTGAGATGGTGGGGTGGGGGAAGACTCAGAGCAGCCTCAGAACCGGGTTTTTTGTCAGATGTGGTAGTGCATACCTGTGATGCCAGCTCTCAGGAGGCTGAGTCTGATGGATCCAGACTTCAAGGCCAGTCTAGGCTACATAGCAAGACCCTGTCTCAAATAAAAAAACACCAAAAAAGGAGCCAGGTCTTTGTGACCTTCTGCCCCCGCTATCTGCTACGCATCTCTCTCTCTCCTTTCTCTGGAAGCCCATAGGAAGAAGTTCAATCAAAATTCCCACATCTGCAATCATCATGAATCCTGTCCAAGGGAATTTTACCAACAAGTGAAGATTAACCATCTAAGAAGATACTTAAGGTCAACACCACAGAACGTTATAAGCTATCACCTGTTCTGGGCCTGCTCCAGACGACTTTTATTTCCTGAGAGATTTTACTTGGAAGACCACCTTTATCCACCCATACTTCTCCTCCCCTAACTGTACCACAACTTGTTGCTACCTCCCCCAAATAAGTTCCAGTGCTCCATTCCTTTCTGTAGGTCCAGATGCTATGTAAACTTCAATCACCTGCTTCTTTTAGTCTTATATTCTGGGGTGTTCCTCTGCACATTCATATAATTAAAATGACTTTTCTCCTGTTAATCTGTCTACTCTTGTTTTATTTCACAGGCCTAATTACCTTCAGAAGGCAGAATGTTCTCTCTTCCCCACAGAAATATTATTCAGCAAAAATATATTTTTAATGTATGAGAAAATATGTTGTTGTTGTTGTTGTTAGGTGCCGTCGAGTCAAACCCGCATAGGGTTTTCAATGGCTGAGTGCTTCGAGATTGCCTTGGGAGTGGATTGCCAGGCCCTTCTCCCATATGAGAAAATATAGTAATTTCAATATTAGAGTTAACCAGCTAAATTATTTTAACATGTAGATGATTTCAACACGGAATTTACTTCAACAAGTGGAGGATGCTAAAGACATTTTTTGGCAGCTTGAATACTTTCTTTTTGTCTTGATCATGAAAATAACATTCAACCACCTACGGACTGAATTCAATATTAACAAGTAGTTTTTACTTCAGATCAAAACATCATGAGGTTCTCATTATTGTACACCCATGAAGAACATGTATGTTTTACAGAAGTAGATTACATAATAAAGAAAACTGACCACAGGCTTAAATGTAAACATACCCAGCATATGGATTTGTGTGTGTGTGTGTGTGTGTGTGTGTGTGTGTGTGTGTGTGTGTGTGTAGTACTTGCGGGTTGAACCCAGGGCCTCACACATACTGCACAAGTGCTCTACCACTAAGTCACATCCACAGCCCTGTGTTTATTTTTTGAGACAAGGTCTTGCTAAGTTACTCAGGCTGCCTCTGGCCTCAAATTCACAATCCTCCTGCCTCAGCCTCTTGAGTCACTGGGATTACAGGCATGTAGCACAGCACTCTGTTATTTTTCAAGGCATCATAAATGAAACATGACTTTACCAAATTTAGTATTTTCATTTAGATGAGATTAAAAATGATATAGACAGCTTGATACAAGAGCAAGATCATAAGGTAGCATTTTTAAATGCATCCGATTATAAAGAGTCATCTTACACAAGAGACATGCCCTCTGACTCTTCTAATACAGCATTATTAGTTTCAAAAAGTAGTAGCACAAGTAGGGATCTCAGATTTATAAGTCAAAATTTTAGAAATGCACATGATGCATTCGTATTATGGATTATCCGAAGGCCTCTACCTCCCTTTCTATGTCTAATGCTATATCTTCTGGAAAAGTCAATACTTAAGGTATAATCTTAAATGTTTAAGCCTAGGTACATCTCACAACTAGACTGAAAACTCCCTGGGAGTAGTAAGAACCCACTTGGCTGCCTGCCTTCTCTGACAGTCCAAGTAATATCTGTTACCTACAGGTTCAGCTATACCCAGGCCTGGAACCAGATGGAGCCAGGCCCATATGATTTGGGGGGTACACTTACCCCAGAGAAGGAAGCCAAGAAATAGTCTTCTGACCCCATAGATGTATGACATGACTTGCCATATATTTTGCCCTCCAACTACATAAAGAGTCCACATAAAGAGTTGTAAATTCTGTGTGCCCCACCCAAAATGGCCTTGCAGCACAGGTCCTGGCACTTCTAATAAAAATGTTAAAAGAAATAATGAATTTTAAATTATTGTAATATGCCAAGCAAAATATAACATATAAAAACCTATAGTTAACAGTTTTGATGTGTTGTAAGTCACTTCAAAGTGATATAGTATTCCTTAAGGTTAGAAACATACTCAATTATTCCCATTTCAGTAAAATGAGATTTCTAATCATGAGAAAATGCAAATAAAAGAATAATGAATAAGGCACAGCTTTTGTGATAGGAACATTACTGATATACATTCATATTTTACAGTGGCAATCATATTTTAGGGAGGCACAAAAAAGCACCACAAAAAATTATAAGAAATGAAAACATATTATTCCTCTCAAATTTGCCAAATAATCTTACACTCACATTGTCAAAATGAAATACAACTATAAATGAAATAAAACAGCTTTCTGGAAGACTTTAAATGCTGCCAATGCAAGTTTCCAGAAACATGGTTAAAATCTTTTTCCTCCTGAGATTAAGAGCGGAAGGGTTTTTCTTCTTATTTTTCTGCATGATAGAGTCTTTGCAGATTATAAACAGACACAATGATCACTCAAAAAAATCTTGGAGAAGAAATCAGCATTTTGAGACTTGTCTACTAATGTACATTATGACCTCATATGCAGCTGGCCTGTTCTCCATGGTCATTACTACTGGGATGACCTTAGTTATGTATTTCCCTCCTGTTTCCATTTCCAAATGTTCACATTCTTCTCTCAATCCCAGCATTTCCCAAACTATACTCTGCAAAACATTAGAGACCCAGGAGCCATTAAATGGATAGTTCTGTCAAATAAGTTTAGAAAATATTTCATGGGATATATCCTTTTGCAAATCACAAAATACAGTTTAGGGCAGAAGATGAAGGTCCTTGGACAGACTGAAGAGGTGAATTTTATTCTATAGGCAATATAAGAAGTGTAGAGGACATTAAGCAAGAGAGAAATAGGACTTCTCTCTTTCATGAGGAATGCACAGGATGCTAGGAAGGTAGTATTGAGGAGGAACATGAAGGAGTCATCAAAATAATTACGGAAGACAACCCAGGATTGAGGTGGTAACTGTGGAAATAAAGAGGAGACAACATACGAAACAATCTCTGCATAGAATGAAAAGTGCCTAGTGAACACTGATTTGGGCTGGGTGTGGTGGCACATACTGTCATCCCAGCACTCAGGAGGCTGAGGCAGGATGATCAACATGAATTTAAGGCCAGCCTGGTCTACATAGCAAGTTCCAGGCTTTCCTGGGCTACAGTGTGAGATGCTCTCTCAAAAAAAAACAAACCAAACCAACCAAACATCTGATGTGGCTTGAGGGAAAAGTAGACATGCTAGGGCCTAAATTCTCCCTAGTCTCTATTTTCTCAGTGAAATATAACCTTAAAAAGTGAGGAGGAAGATGAAAAGTCTAAGAAATATAAGGGAAATGACAGGTGAAGTTTCTTGCGTACAATATAGCAAAGTGAGCTGACTGCTTGTAAGTAAATTAATTGCTAACTCATTCATTCATCAAGCCATTCCTGTTCCAGTCTGTACGTTATCTTTTTCTCTTCTCAACCTCTTATGACACTTTTTTGTACCACCCGGTGATAATTTGTTATTATGGTATTAATATTATTATGTATATACTTTTCTTCTACTAGGTTTTAACTTCTTGCTTGGGCAAGAGAGAAGCTATGTGGACTTATTTATCCTCTATCATCTTTCATAAGACATGCCATATAACAGGTATTTAAAACATCCACATAAAACTGAAGGTATAAGTATACATCATTAAGTATCCCTGCTTTAAAACCACTTTTTTAATCCTTGGTTCAATGTTAGGCTTTTCATCACTGTGACCAAATACCTCAGAAAGTCAACTTAAAGCAGGAAAAGTTTATTTTGCCTCATGTTTTCAGGTTCCAGTATGTGGTCAGCTGACTCTGCTGCTTAGAGTGTGAGGCAAGGCAGAACATCGTGGTGGAGAAGAGCAGCTCACCTCCTGGTGGCCGGGAAGCAGAGAGAGGGTACGCCTATGCCAGAGGGCTTCCTCCTCCTTTCCCTTTTATTCTGTGTGGGACCCCAGCCAACTGGATGGTGCCCTCCACATTCAGCATAGTTCTTCTCCCTTCAATCTTCTGTGGAAACACCCTCACACCCACACCCAGAGGTGTGCTTTACCGATCTCCTAGGTGTCTCTCAATCCAATCAAGTTGACAGTCCAGAGTAACCATCACAGTCCTTTGTAAGAAAAATAGATTATTTTTTCCCCTCTGGATTATTTTATGATTTTCTTTTGTCTTTTGTTTTTGGCAAGTTGGACATAATATATCTAGCATGTGTTGTTGGTCTTTGTTTTTTTCTTGTCTGCTTGTTCTAGTATTTACACCAACTGATAGTCTCGGAGCTTCTGTATTTGTGGTTTTCTGACATTACTTTTGGAAAGTTCTTGGCTATTATCACTTCAAATATTTTTTCTACCCCTTTCTTCTTTTCCTTCTTATATTCCAATTATGGTTTGTTGTTGTTGTTGTTGTTGTTGTTAGGTGTCATCAAATCGGGTCCAATTCATAGTGACCCTATGTACAACAGAACACTCCCCAACACTGTGCCATGTCTGGCACTATCTCAGTGCTTGTCTGCTGTTCATAGGGTTGTTGATGGTTGATTGTTTCAGGAGTGTGCTGTTGGTCTTCTTCCAACAATTATAGGTAGATTACACTTTTGTAAATGTCCCACAGTTTTTGGATATTGTTTTTCCTTCATTTTTTCTTTCACTTCAATTTGGGAAGCTTCCTATTTACTTGTCTTCAAATTGACTTATCCCTTCCTCAGCCATGTCAAGTTTGCTGAAGCACTGAAGAAATTATTTCTGTTACACTGTTTCTGATGTCTAGCATTTCCTTTCAATTCTTAAAAGAGTTTCCATCTCTGTTCTTACATAACCCATCTGTGCTTGCATGTTGTCTACTTCCTCAATTAGAGCCCTTCACATGTTAATTATAGTTATTTTACATTGTCTGTCTTATGATAATTCCAACGTATTATCTGTGTCATATCTGAGTGTTATTCTGATGATTGCTCTGTCTCTTCAGACTAGGTTTTTTTCTTACCTTTTTGCATGCCTTGTAATTTTCTGTTGAAAGTAGACATATTGAATTGGGAAACTAGAACAAGTAAATAGGTCTTTAATGTGAGAGTTTATGTTCAGCTGGCTAGGCATTGGACTGTACTTAATGGCTGCCATAGCTATAGATGCTACAGCCACTGAATTCCTCCAGTGTCTTTTTTTGTTACCCCTCTTGACTTTGGGCTTCTTTAAGCACTCTTACTCATGAGTGTGTATCTTGCAATTCTTTCATTTATAATCTGCTGTTGTTATCCTGGAGACCTACTGATGTAGTAGGTGGTATAATGTGGATACAGAGAAGCATTCTGTAACCTCTGATTAAGTCTCTGTCTTTTGATTGTCTATGTCTCCGGCCTGTGACCTTTCAGAGTGTTTCTTCATGAGAATCTTTTCCCTTACTTCCTTAGGGGAAGCAGCAAGGCTACAGAGAGCTGAAGAGGAATACCCTGCTCTTTAGGCTCTGGGACACACCACTGTATAGTCTTTCATTGTAGTGACTTCTTAGGGAGAGGAACTCTGGGTATATTTTAAGATGATTATTCAACTACTTCCTTGTCAGAGCCAGAGAAGATCATTCTTAGACCTTCACTGGGAGAACATGGTAGGGTTCCTATAGGTAAAGCCTCTGAACATGGAGTGAAGGGTGTCACAGAAACTTCTAACTCTCACCTAGTACATAATACATCTCTAGCTATTGATAAGAATTACCATTTAAATGTTCCTAACAGTTTTGGGGGCTGGGATTTAGCTCAGTTGGTAGAGCGCTGTGCTGCAGTCTCTGAGGTCCCAGTTCAATTCCCAGCACCGCAAAAATGGGAGAAGGACCTGGCAATCCACTCCCAAGGCAATCCCAAAACAGTCAGCCATTGAAAACCCTGTGAGGGTCGCTATGAGTCGGATACTGACTCGATGGCACCTAACAACAACAACAACAACAACAGTTTTTGACTCTAGTGGCAGATTCTTTAAGGAAGGAGATCTTGCCTGATACTCTCTGGCAGGCCCAAGAAGAGCGTTGATCTTGTAGTTTACCCAGCGTTCTCATATTGTAAGGATGTAAGTAATGGCTTCTAAGATCTTCAGATGTCACATTAAGGTTTGGGAGAAAACTGCTCCTGATCTAGAATACCAGTTTTTTCATAAACCTATATTCTGAAAGCTTTCATTGACAAGATTGAATTTTGTTATTAAAACATACCTCCAGAAACTATATGCAGTATTTGATATTTTTCCTCCATCTACTCATTACTCAAACAGAAATAAATCTGATGAGGACTAAAGGAACTTTTAAAAACTAAACATCCTTGAATGTTATATGAATAGTGAACTATATTCAGTTTTTAGTTCTTGATTCCAAAACCAATAAAACACAGCAAAATGTTAAATGAATCTACAGATCTCAGAGGATAACAGATCATAAAAACTCCCACACATTTGGCAAGGTGGTTGTCACTGACAGAAGGAGAAAAGATATATAAATATAAGTTAAAATTTCACATTTTCTATCCTAGAAAAACTGAGCTCTGTGTAGAAAGTGGAACCCTTAAACATATTTTTTCTATTTTCACAAATATTCAGCATTAATACTATATTATTCAGCATATATATTTTCTATTATGGGAAAATGCTTTTAATTAATTTGAAATAAAGTTAAAGTTCACTGAGATTAAACTATGATTTTAATGTTTCTGAGTGGAAATCTTTGCAAAATGCATGATCTTTCTTGTCTAATAAAACAGTTTAAATTGAACATTAATTAGTATTTTAATGCATCAGGTTTACCATTATTATAATTAATTGCCATCTCATGTTAAAACATTGGGTTGTCCTCAGGAGTTATTGATATGTGACAAAATGTTAGAGCAAAAACATCATGGTTAGACATGGCCTGGTTCAGAACATTGTACTCAGAAGTTTCTAGACCCATGATATTAAGCAAATTAATCAACATCTCTGCATTTAAGTTTCATCTGCTAATAAGAGAACTCATAATGTT
>VMDO01007620.1:0-89882 GCA_007922755.1 Pedetes capensis | reverse complement strand
AGAAGTCTTCCCTTTCTTCATTTGTGGCCTTAGTGGTGGGTGCATAAATTTGAATAATAGTCATATTAACTGGCCTTCCTTGTAGGCGTATGGATATTATTCTATCACTGACAACATTGTATTTCATGACAGATCTTGAAATGTCTTTTTTGATGATGAATGCAACCCCATTTCTCTTTAGTTTATCATTCCCAGCCTAGTAGACCATGTGATTGTCTGACTCAAAATGGCCTATGCCAGTCCATTTTAGCTCACTGATGCCTAGAATGTCAATGTTTATGCGCTCCATTTCTCTTTTAACAATTTCTAATTTTCCTAGATTCATACTACGTACATTCCATGTTCCAATTATTAATGGATGTTTACAGTTGTTTCTCCTCATTTTGAGTTGTGTCACATCAGCAAGTTGAGCACCCTAGGGCTTTACTCCATTTCCGTCATTACGGTAAACTCTCCTTGGAGGAGGCAACTCTTCCCCAGTAGTCTTTTGAGTGCCTTCCAACCTAGGGGCCTCATTTTCAGGCACTATATCTGACAGTATCTCTTTGCTATTCATAGGGTTTTCAATGGCTAGTTGTTTCGGGAGTGGCTCGCCAGGTCCTACTCCCTCACCCACACATAGCACTCTCAAATACACAAACACATACCTGAATATTCATAATACTCACAGCCATTTTCAGGCTTTACATTACCATTACTACATGTACATCATTCACAATTGAGCCATTTGTTTTATACATCTTTTTGGCCCTTTTGGAGTTAGTAATTGCCTTTTTTTTCCGTTTGCTTAATTTTCAACATATCTTATACTTGTTCATCGCCAATCTCTCCAACACAACTGAAAATTTGCTTTGGCTGTATATTAATATCAGTTTCATTTTTTTCTTGGGACTCTCCTTTCTAGAGTCCTCCATCCTCATGGCCAGTCTGGACCAACTCTTCTCTGTGTATTTTGATGACTGTCATAGTGAAACTTCTCTTCACTATAATTCTTGTAGTTCCCTTTGAATCTATCCTGATTTCTAGATACTCCTTCCTTTTTCTTGTTTTATTTCCTAATTAAGGTGAATCCATTCCCCAAGATCTTTCTGGAAAAGGGTGATTAAGAAGTAATTTTTTTTAAAAAATTCATGTTCAAAATTGTCTTTATTTTTTGTCACACTTAGTTGCTAGTTTGGCTAGGTATAGAATTCTAATTTGGAAGACATTCCCTTCAGAATTTAGAAGTATTGTTCATTTTCTTCTAGTTTATTATGGTAGTTATTGAGAGAACTTTGACATGGTTCTGATTCTTAATAACTTTAAAATAAACTAGTTTCTCCATTCTGGAAAAATTTTAAGTTTTCTTATCTAGCTTTGATACTTCACTGCATGTACCTTTCTACTTTATTTTTAAATTCAGTTTGATATACACTTATAGGGCTGGGGTTTAGCTCAGTTAGTAGAGTGCCACTATGCACTGAGACCCTGGGTTCAATTCCCCAGCACCATAAAAATGAGAGAAGAATGTGGCAATCCACTCCTGGAAACAATCCCAAAACAATCAGGCATTGAAAAAACTCTGAGGGTCGCTAAGAGTTGGAGCCAACTTGACAGCACCTAACAACAACAAACAACATGCACTTATAGAAATAAATTTCAGTTGGTAATTTCATGGTCTCTAGTTCTAAGAAATTTTCTTATATTTTTTCCCTTTAGTAATCTCAGCTCTTTCCTTCATTTTATATTTCTCTAGGACTGATGTTTTTAGATGTTGCTCATAGACTGAAAGTCTAATTTTTTCTGTTAATTTCCATTTCTTTAGTGTTTCATTCTACTTTTGAGAATTTTGTCTATGCTTTATCTCCCAACCATTGTTTTGAGTTGAATTTAATCAAATATGGGTGTCATATTTGTATTTTCTAAGAGCTTTTTTTTCTGTTCCTTTTAAAGAAAATAACCTCCAGTTCTCATTTAACATAGGTACTACCTTCTCTTATCATTCTGAAAATGTTAATCTTAATTTTTGTGCTGTTATCTTCATTGTCTCCTGCATTGTTCCCTGATCTCTTTCATTTTAAAGGCCTTCCTTAAATATAAAGGCATTCTTAGATGCCCATTAATACTGAAGTCTGAGATGCTAAAATGCTGATTGAAAGTGGTAGGATGAAAAGAAAGAAAGGTGTTGGTATGTGGGCTTCACCATTGAGTAATTAAGTAGGCCACCAGTATCACTAGGAGACTGAGTACCAACACCTGCAAGTCTTTTCTCTTGGGAAAATAAGTTTTCCCAAGAAAGTATCTTCCAACATCTTCCCATGTGATATGAATGTAGCTGCCAGTGTTCTGGGACTAGAATGAGGAAGAGAGCTGAGAGTTTTAGCTTTCAGGAAACAGATTTAGCCTTAATCCCCCTGTTTGGCTCCTCACCCCTCCCTCAGCTGTGCCTGGTGCCTCTGTGTCCAGAACCTTTCCAGTTCAACATCTCTGAGCAAAAACCTGTTTTATGCCAGCATGGGAGGGATGATTACCTGGATGCATAGGAATAAATCTGAGATGGGAAGATTCTTACTGCTTCTTTTAAAAAGTTGTACCAGTCCTCCTATTTTTCAGCCTCATTTCTAATCCCTGCCTTCAAGCAACTGATTTCTCCTATTCCCAGGCTTTTCTGGGATTCTGTGGCTAGGAATATTTTGCTACCTGTTGACTTCTCCCACATACCCCTACATTCCACATTTTTGCAAGCTTGGATTTCCACTTTTTGGTTGTCTGCTATGTCAGGTACCACTCATCCATTCACTTTCTAACTTCCAAATTGTTAGCTTCTCTTGTCTGCTGCTGCTTGCTCTCCCATTCTCTTTTTCCTTGTGGGTTCATGCCTTTTTAAAAAATTCCATTAATGACATTTTAGTGGGGCTTCTGGAAGTAGCCAAGATAAACATGTGTGTTCAATCAGCTATGATTAAGAGGTCTAATGTTCTCTATTGTAGCTTAGAGCCAAAGTAACAGTTAATCATAAAGCATTCTTCTACCTTGCTTTGCCTGCCTCTTCTGTGCCTTCATCTACTGAGTGAATGACCAGTTAGAGGTAGTCTAATCACATAGCACAACATCTCATTATGATGCCAAATCAAGTATAACATGATCTGTCACCCCAAACAACACACTGTCACCTCTTGCATGGCCTTCATCACCACCATCACCATTACTTTTGTCCCCTTCACCACCACTACTGCCACCTCCCCTTCACCATTATCTCCATCATAGCCTCAGTAACCATGACCACCACTACCCCTACCATCACTTCAACCACCTTTATCATCTCTTCCATGATTTCACATCTGACATCACCACCATGCCCTTGAACATCATGAATATCATCAACTCCATTATTACCACTTTCATACTGTTCACCAAGACTTCCACTATCTTCAGCATTATCTCTTCCAACAAGATTTTTTTATACTATATATAGATTAAATATATTCTCCTTCCTTAGGAGTTAGCTGGGCACCATGGCACATGCCTACCAGGATTGCTTGACCCAGGAGTCTGAGCCCAACCTGGGCAACGTAGTGAGACCCTATCTCAAAAAATAAGAAGAGAGAGACAGACAGACAGACTTGCATTAGTGACTTTCAGTAATACGGAGGTGTGATTTCTACCTTTGAACATACACATGAAATTCTTCTGGAAAAAAGAAGGCTGAATAAGAACCTACTGGTTTCTCCAGTGAGAGCAACATGGATGGGAGTGAGAAGGGCAAAAGGAACATGCATTGAGCCCTTTCTGGGCAACAAGCATCTTACTAGGCAATTCAGATAGAGTATCTTTTCGGGTGAGAAACATTACCCCAGTTTTAAGGGAGGAAACTGAGATTCCCAGATGCTAAATAACATACTCAAGGCCACACAATTAATAAGTGGTGCAGCCAAGATTCCAACCCTGTGTGACTTCAAAGTCCATATTCTTTCCATTACACTATGCTGGCAAGAAATCTCAAGAGCTTGGTTTAAGCACAATGGGATATGACTCTGAACAGAAAGAGCCATAGCTATGGCCCCTTATCCCAGGGAAATCTGGGAGACAGGAAGAAGCCCCTCTCTCAAAAAGAAAGACCATCACCATTGTCTGGTACAGACAATCCCAGTCTCACAGAGCCCACATTCTGCCTGAAGGTCCCACTCCAGCGATTCTTTCCAGTGCCCAAGCCCTGCCACCTCTCCCTGACCCCAAATTCTCTGGGGAAAAGGGAGGGAGTGTGGACATCCAGTCCTGGGAATGCCTGGGGTTGGGAGAACTGAGTTATTTTGGGATTGTTTACATTTGGAATCTTCCTGATCTTTGGTCCCAGAAAAACACCCACATGTTGGAAACTCTTCCGAGTTATTCACTGTTGGGGTTTTTCTTCATCTTCTTCAGCTTTTTCTTCTTCTTGGATGGAAAAAAAATCTGCTAGTGATTAGTCACAACCTGTGAGGCTCAGCTTTTGACAGCCCCACTGAGAAGAGAGAGACAAAGAGGCTCAGAGAGGGGCCCCTGGGCAGATGCTGCGGGGAAGGAAATGTGGTTCATGGCACTGACCTCCTAGGGTGAGGGATGGTCCATTCACCTCTATCTACCAGGAGACAACCACCCCCCAGATGGAAGGCCCTCTATGGCTATTTCATTCCAAGCCCTCACTGGTGAACACAGGCCAGAACACATGTTAAAAAGAAGCTGGGAGGTCAAGACCTGGACAAGCAAGCTATAAAGAGAGTAGAAAAGGAGCAGGTGCTAAACACAAAGAATGCCCATCCTGTGGGGTCACTTTGGCAGCCTAGAGTGCCGATTTCAGGGTGGAGCTCAAGCTATAAGTGACAATTCCAAACTTCCATGAACAGCCATATGAGCTATGGCAAGATTTATCATATCTTTGTTCTCTTGGAAATCCCAGGGTATGAGCAGCAGGCCCCTTGCCTTTTTTTTTTTTTTTTTTTTTTTTTTTTTTTTTTTTTTCTTTTTTTTTAATGAAGGCTAAGGGTCGGGTGGGGCTACACACTGTCCACTGGGGCCAGGACAAAGGGAGATTGTTTTAGCTGAAGGACTAGGGCTTGGAAGTCAGATCTGGATCCAATTTTAAAATCTAAGGGTTATGAAACATGGTGGAGAAGGGGTAATAAAGGGAATTGGGGAAATCTCCCTTGGTGTAGGTCTTTTTAAAGAGGTTTCAAGGCAACTAAGAGAAAACCAATTAATACAATAAACAACAATATAGCAAGGTGGCTTAATGTCAGGAGATGACAGAGCCACCCCTAGGGTGGGTAAAATCTGGGAAAAATATGTTTTTACCAGGCTCCTGTCAATATAAATAATTTGAATCATTCGAAATTAGCATGTCAGCACCATTTTGAGAGCCTCATCTCGTGTGATCCCACACACAAAAATACTTCACCAACCAGTGGAGCAATCCACTCACCAGACTGCCCGCCAGGAACCCAGCGAAGCTGAGGGCCCCCATGAGGACTGTGTGGGTGGGAGGCCCTCTGCTCCTGGGTGTGTAGTTGACCTCACATATGGGCTGGAGGGTCAGAGGGTGCCCCAAGGAGGAGAAACAGGGACTGGGGCCCACGTGGTCCCATTCCAGCCTCAGGGGCCCCCAATCAGCTGGTACTGCCAGTCCTGGTCAGTGGCAGCCACTGATGGGGCCTACATCATTTCAAGGAAGACACTCTAAGGTAGGGGGCCTTTCTTGCCCTGGTCTGAGGGTGATGCTAGAGCTGGAGGTAGTGGCCTCTCCACAAGGCACCTCCTCCCTCTGCAGAGGGAGATGTCAAGCGGCAGACAGCAATACTGGTTCTCAGTCCCAGCTCTGCCTTGTACTGGTGTGACCTCAGGCCATCCTCTGTTCCTCCCTGGGCCTCAGGGATGATAATGCCCACCCTCCCATAGACTTGTTGTAAAGATTAATAGTCCATTGTCCCAGTCTTGCTTTTGCCTGCAAAGGGTGGATTTTAGACAGTGTGGTCCAAGACTAGTATCTTGGCCCAGCTCTACAAGGTCCCTGGGATGGAGAGGTACAGGTACCCTGCCCCTTGGCTTCAGTGCTATCCCAGAACCATGGCTGTGCCTCACCCGAGAAGTGGAACCATCAGGCCAAGCACCTAGGGGGAAAGCACTGGCCAAAGGCTTGTCCAAAGTTGGCAGTCAAAGTCAGTGGTTCCAAGTGGCAGGAGAGGTGGAGGGCCTGGGCTGGGTCACAAAGCAAGGTTCTTGAGGATGTTGTACTGGGGCGAACACTGCCAGTTTAGACTGAAGGGATAGAGAGAAGAGGAAATAGGAGAAGGTGGTATGACAACCAAAGCAGAGACTGGAATGATGCATCCAGGAGCCAAGAAATAAGGAAAGCATTCATCCTGGAAAAGGCAAGAAAATGGGTTTTCCCTATGGAGCTACAGGGCCCGATGGCTAAGGAAGGTTCTGGGCTGGGCGTCACCCTGGCTTTGTCATAGGAAAATGAGGTGGCAGCTCAGAGAAAACTATTCCTCCATGCGACTGAATCCTTGTGGCTGCCTAACACAAGTCCACATGCTTCTGTGCTGCCACCAGCCAGCTGAGGAGCAGCCAGGGCCAGGGGCCAGGAGGGAAATGAGGATGAGGACTTGAATAAGGTAGGCATGGCCTCTCTGTCATTCTTTTTCTACTGGTGACCCACCCCAATTCTATGCTTAGGGAAAAATCCCCTGTCTGTAGAGACAGACCAAGGTCCCCTGGAACCTTCAGCATCATCAACCCAAGCTAGAACAGCACCCAGAGGTAAAGGCAAAGGAAGCCCTGGCAATGGCCCAGCAAGGGCTCCTCAACAGCTTGTCAGGAAGGCCATCCATGTGCTTGCTGTCCCCAAAATTCTATCCTTCCAGGCAGCTACTTATCCATATACCCATGGAGCCCTCTGAATCCTTAGCCTGGGAGGTGGCTACCTTCCCAACCCCCACCCCTCTTCAGGTATGTCACATCCCTCCACCTGTCCACTTTCCTAAACCAAAATATCCTCTGCCACAGGGTTTTTATCTTCTTACTCACAAATTTAAATGAAAAGTCTTCCATTAAAGTCAATTCCACTTAATTATAATGCACTTCTAACACACTCACATTATCAGAAAAAACCCCGATGTACATTGATGGCCCTAGAACAGAGGCTAAAGCTATAAGGCAGTGTCATAGCTGACAATACAGCCTCATGCTGGTGACAGAATAAGGGACAGATACCGTCCCCTCCTGAAGAGGAAGAAAAGCTAGGTATCTGCTGGGTGCAGAGATCTGGTAGGGGTGGTGTCCATAATTATGTCCTGCATCAGTTATCCATGCCTGAGATTTGCCAAAGTTGGGGGAAGGGTAGGAAAGACCCGGAACAAAGCAGGACATATGAAAAATATCCTATACCCAAAAAACAGACTGAGACTCAAAGTACAGAGACTGGGACCACAGGACTAGTGGGCTTGGCTAAGTTTGGTGGCATCAGGTGGCTGGGACCACTCAAGTCAACCAATGCCCTTCTGTGCAGAATGTTATCACATCCTGGAACATCACACTTTTAGACAATCCTCATACCTAACAACTTCTGAAAGAGAGGGCATACATTATTCTTGCCATTTTACAGATAGAGAAACTGAGGTGAAAAGATGACATCATATCTTTCCCCTGCTCCACCCTTCTTCACAGGTGGAAACCTGGGGAGGACCTAGGGGAGCAGTACAGTGTCCCCCAGAGGCTGGTCCCAGCCCTGCATTTTGGCAAAGCCCTATCCTTGGGCCCCACCTCAGGTGGAGTGAAGGGAGCCAAAGGAAACTTGGGCCAGGTCTTGAGAGGATGGCTCTTGGCAGAATGGGAAGGGCTGCTGGTCCAGGAAGTAGCCATTCAATCCCTTGTCCAGGCACCCTTGCCCACACTCCACAGCCACACCCCCTGGGCCAGGGCCTCTGCTTGGACCTGTTCTCCAAGGAAGACTAGTGCCTCAGGAAGCAGCCCTCACTCTACCACAGAAAGACTCAGCCTCACCTCAGAGCCCTGTGCCCAAACATGCTCACTTCATTCTGCTTAGGCTACTTGGTGCCTGCCCTCCACCATTAGACAGGGAGCTTCCTAAAGGCAAATTCTACTTTTATATATTTACTAATTCTTACCTATTCTTCTTTCTACTCTGCTATCTATTTCCCAGAAAGAACTAATGTTTGACACTTGATCGTTTCTCCTCCATTTGTCTAACTGGGTCATTTGTGTAACTCAAAGGCCAACAGAGCCCTGCCACCTGTTTGCCAGGCAGTGACTGAATGTGAGCCTTCTCACTGCCAGAGGAAGAAAGTAAGTCTCCGAGAGGCCAGGCAACTTGCCTGTTGAGGTGTTCTTAGTCCCAGACCTTTGGCCTCCCAGCCTGAGGTCCTTTCCCCCAGACAACCTTGGATCTGCCACCCCTCACCATGGCCTCATAGCGGTCACCCCAAGTAAAATCCTGGAGCTAAGACAGGAACTAGGACAAAGAGGAGGAGGACACTGGGGCCCAGGCCTTGACCCCGAGTTCCTATTTATAATCCTTATTCCGGAGACAGCCACTTAAACACACATTCCTGATAACTGAATAATCTTTGGCACCAAGCAAAAAATAGCCTGTGGCCCAGACCACAATTGCACAGCTAGAGAAGGGTGATCAGGGACGACACAGACCTGATGATGCAGGACAGCCTGCCGGGGGTGGGGGGTGGGGACAGTGGGCAGGGCTGGGTTGGGACAAGTGAGTGGGACAGCAAATATAGCCAGTTAAATATAGCCTTGCCAACCTTGACTCTGTGCCAGACCCTTCTACAAGTGACCATTTCCCAAATCAGCTTAGATCCCCTGCTCTCAAAGGAAGTGAGAGCAGAGGCCTGGGCAGGAGGAGCCAGAGGGACCTTGGTGACAATGAGCGCCAGGGCTCTGGAGAAGTCAGCAAACAAACCAAGGACCAAGAGCGGCAGCTCTGCTGGCATCTTCTGGAAGAGTCTGATGGAGGAAGTGTGGCCACACCCTGAGGCAGAGAACAGAGGGCATCTCATTCCCCAAGCCAGCTGATCAAAATGCCAGACTCTCTGCAATCCCCGGAGAACTGAAACCAGGGCCTCCTCTGCTGGAAACCTCAAGCCAAAAATGGAAGTGAAAGGAATGGGAAGTTCTGGAGTTCAGAGGCCTGAGGGGTCTCTGAAGCAAGCTGAGGCCTGATCTACAAGGAGCCTCAGGAAAGGCAGCCATGAAGCTCTTTTCCCTCAGTCCCTTCCTCCCCAGAGTAGGATCCTGGAGCAGCAGGCTGCGTGGTGAGACTCTCTAAGAACACTTTGCTCTGCTCCTAAAAGTTCCCTCTCAGGAGACCCTTCAATGGCTCTTTTGGTGCTAGAGCATGACTTGGGAGGCAGAGGCAGAAATTTTAGACTTGCCAGACACAGAATATATGATGTCACTGAACACATGAATGTCTTGCTAATTATGAGGACTAAGTTATAACAGCCTCTTTATTTTAGAATGTCATCTGTCTTGCATGCAGACCATAGACACTAAGCCACAAATGCCTAAATGTCCCTATTCAAGGAACAGAACTTCATAGGTGCCTGCTCCCATAATTGGAAACACATACATATATAAATATAGGTCATTATCTGTCAAATTTGTATTAATGGCTTCATAGTAGCAACACAAAATGTACTCAATGTCACATTTCTACAGGAACGGTTATATATACACTGAACACTTCAGCCTTGAAATGTGAGCCCTGAAAGCATTCAGTTTTCAGTAATCATTGAAGTCAGTGATGGTCCCACACCCTCAACCTCTAATTTAGCAGAGCAGAAGTCCCTCCTTTGCTACCAAGCATGGGCAGTGGACTTTGTCTTGCTGCAGCTCTTCCTGATTCAGGCACCATAATGATTCTTTCAATGTTCAGGGGATCCACAGAATGTGTAGGAATGACTTCTCTGTGCCCCTGCAAAGCCTCAAAAAGGTCAGACATGTTCACTAGGGCAAAGATGCAGGCAGCATCTCCCCAGAGCCTGCCACCAGGAGTGCAACCTGATGCTCAGCATCAGCAGGGGTGGATGAGAAGCTGGATTGACCAGCATAAGGAGCAGAAAAAGCTGGAGGGCTTTCTATCAAGTTCTGAGCTATCACACTATTCTTCAGGTGAGGCTGTGGGGTCTCATTACTACCAAAGCCATATTTTAAATGGCCATCTTGTAACTGATAGGCTTTCCTCCTTGACACAATTGAGGTCAATGTATCTTTAAGGTGATTGTTTGTTGCGTAGACAACAGCTGGAATGGCCTCCTCAGTGATATTGCCCAGCCAATGCTCAGAAGCAGTCACAATCATTCTCCCTTCAAGCTGAGCCCTAATGGGAAGCATCATTGCGGAGCAACAAAGTTCCAAGTCTTTGTCATCTTGGGGATCCTTGGCCACAAACTGCTGAGCCCCAGAGACGGGGTTCTGAGGCTGGAATCTATGGTCAAATTCCTGGTGGACAGAAGAAAGCGTTTTCTTGCCCTTGGGTTTTCCAGGTTTGGCTGCAGATCCTCCTGTCCAGGGCAAAGATCCAGCACCCTCTGGTGTAGAAACCCAAATCTGACAATTCGTAAGAATGGCCAGGAGGAAATCATTGTGAGAATGGACATTATCCTGTCTGTGAGAAGTCTGTGAGCATCAAAGTCAAACCCTTCTTTACTGATCTTCTACTTGAAGCACAACTTTAAGTTAGCCCATTACTGTTTCATATTGTCACCCGAGACCTCGCATAAGTTCTTCTTAACTGCTTCCAGCCCGCTCACAAAGTTTACCATTGCACCGCACATCTCAGCCTGACTTCAGGCCAACTGGCCACTGCAATCAGCAACCAAAAAAGTCAATGCCTATTTTTATATTTTTAAATTAATTTTTAACCAATCCATAAAACCATGTCTATAGCCATACACCCAGGAATCCAGTCTTGTCCGATGCTGGAAGCTAAACAGGGTCAGGCCTGGCTAGTACTTGGATGGGAGACTGCCTGGGAATACCTGGTGCTGTAGGCTTGGGAGAAGGACCCAGCAGTCCACTCCCCAAACAACCAGCCATTGAAAATCCTATGAATGGTAGAGCAGCACTGTCAGACAGTGTCAGGTGGTTTTTCATTATGTTGTACATAGGGTCACTATGAGTCAGACCCAACTCAATGGCACCTAACAACATAAAACTATAAAAATTGTACATATTTGTGGGGTATCATGTGATCATGTGATATTTCAATACATGCATGTATTATGTAATATTTAAATCAGGTTAAACATATGTCTTCCTCAAAAATTTATCATTTCTTTATAAAGAAAGCATTCAAAATCCCTTCTTGTCACATTTTTTTTTTTTTTTTTTTTTTTTTTTTTTTTTTTTTTTTTGGTACTGGTGGTTGAACCCAGGGCCTTGCGCTTGCATACTCTGCAAGTGCTGGACCACTGAGCTTCACCCCCAGCCCTTTTTCCTTTTTTTTTTTTTTTTTACTTTTTGAGACAGGGTCTCTCTAAGTTACGCAGACTGCCTCTGGTCTCCAACTTGCGATCCTCCTGCCTCCGCCTCCTGAGCCGCTGGGATTACAGGTGCGCGCCACTGCACCTGGCTGTTCTTGTCACTTTTTGAAATTTCACCATATATAATTATTGTCTATAGTCACCCTAGTGAATGGGCTGGGATTTAGCTCAGTAGGTAGAGCACTGCGCTGCAGTCTCTGAGGTCCCGAGTTCAATTCCCAGCACCGCAAAAATGGGAGAAGGACCTGGCAATCCACTCCCAAGGCAATCCCGAAACAGCCATTGAAAACCCTATGAGGGTCGCTATGAGTTGGATACCGACTCCACAGCACCTAACAACAACAACAGTCACCCTACTGTGTAATAGCACTCCAGAACTTCTTACTCATATCTAACTCTAACTTACTGCCCACTGATCAGCTTTTCCCTGTCTCCTCCATCCTCAAACACACACACACTCTCTCTCCTCAGCCTCTAGTGACCAGTATTCTGTTCTCAACTTCTAAGAAATAAGCCTTTATAGATTTAATGTATGAGTGAGATCAAACAGTACTTGTCTTTCTGTGCCTGGCTTATTTCACTTAACATAATGATCTCCAGTTCCATCCATGTCATTGTAAATAGTTGAATTTTGTTCTTGTATACCTGAACAGTATTCCACTGTGTATATGAACCACATTTTCTTTATCCCTTCATCAGTTGATGGACACTTAGGTTGCTTTCATTTCTTGGCTATTGTTAATAGTGCTGCAATAAACGCAAGAGTGTAGATGTCCCTTCAACATTCTGATTTCCTTTCATTTATATATATACACCCAGCAATGGGATGGCTGGATCATATGGTAGTTCTATTTTCAATTGTTTGAGAAACCTCCATACTGTTTTCCATAATGGCTGTACTAATTTACATTCCCACCCGCATGCAAGGATGTTCTCCTCTCCACAGCCTCACCAGCACTTGTTAACCATTTGTCTTTTTGATAATAGCAATTCTAATGGGAGTGAGGTGATATCTCATCATGGTTTTGATTTACATTGCTCTGATGATTAATGACATGTAGCATTTTTTCACATACCTGTTGATCATTTGTATGTCTTCTTTTAAGAAATTTCTATTTAGATCTATTGCTTATTTTTTAATTGAGCTATTTGTTTTTCACTACAGTCTTTTGAGTTCCATCTATATTCTGGATATTAACCTCTTGCCAGGTATATAGTTTGAAAATATTTTTTCTCACTCTGTAAGTCATTGATTCACACTGTCAGTTGTCTCCTTCACCATACAGGAGTGTCTTAGTGTGATGTATCCCACTTGACTATTTTTGTTTTGTTTCCTACACTTCTGGGGTCTTGTCCAAAAAATCCTGGCCCACTCAGCATTTCTCCTATTTTCTTCTAGTAGTTTCATTGTTTCAGGTCTTACATTTAAGTCTTTAATTCATTTTTGAGTTGATTTTTGTAACTAGTGAGAGATAAGCATCTAGTTTTATTCTTCTGCATATAGATATCCAATTTGCACAGGACCATTTATTGAATAGACTGTCCTTTCTCCAGTTCATGTTCTCAGTTTACCATCTTTGTCAAAAATCAGTTAGCTATAGACACATGGGTTTAAGGTATCTATTCTGTTCTGTTGGTCTATGTCTTTGCTTTTAATGCCAATATCCATACTGTTTTGATTACTACAGTTTCACAGTATATTTTGAAGTCAGATAATACAATGCCTCCTGACTTTGTGTGTGTGTGTGTGTGTGTGTGTGTGTGTGTGTGTGTGTGTGTGTGTGGTTCTAGAGAAATCTTAGGATTTTTTCTACTTCTGTGAAGAATGTCATTGGCATTTTGATAAGGATTCCACTGAATCTGTAGATCACTCCGGTAGTATGCACATTTTAGCAATATTGATTCTGCCAATCCATGAACATGTTTGTCCTCTTCAATTTCTTTCATCAATGTTTATGTTTTCATTGTAGATATCTCTCACCACTTTGGTTAAATTTATTCCTTGACAATTTTCTTTGTAACTATAGTAAATGTGATTCCTTCCTTGATTTCTATTTCATATATTTCGCTATTTGTATATAGTAATGCCACTAATTTTTTTGAATTGATTTTGTATCTGGCATCTTTACCAAGTTCATTTATTAGGTCTGCAAACTTAACTTACACTCTCTGGCTTTCAATTTCCTCATTTGCAAATTTGGAATAACAAATTATTGTGAAGCTTTTTTGAGCTAATACACATAAAGAGCTTAGAATAGTATATGGCCTACCCTATGTACCCAGTAAATGTTAACAATAATAACTGCTACTATGAGGGGAGAAAAATTATCATTCATAAGATTGCTCAGTGAAGTTGAAACTAGAAAGGTGGGGTTGTTTAGAAGGATATTTTACTTTACTCTAGAGAAGCCTAATAAAATATCTCAGCTCCACAAGAGAGACTCTTCCTCCTGGCTGCCATTTCCTGAGTCTCTCTTCCCTGAACATGGCTGGAAAACAGATACCTCCTGTTTCTCTGGTCTTTTCAGTTCTAATATTACCATCCCAACTCACCTGCCCTTCTTATAAAAGAGTTATTGTAGCTATGAATTTAAAGAAGCTTCTTAATCCTCCATACTTCATTTCCACATAAATTTCACAAAATCATCTCTATGGTTGGGTGTTGTTCCAGTTATCTACTGTTGCATAATAGATGATTCCAATCAGAATGGCTTAAAACAAAGGTCCACAAACCATACTCACTGCCTGTTGTTTGTAAAGCCCATGAGTTAAACATAGTTTCTTAAGTTTTTAAAGAGTTGGAAAAACATCAAAGGAAGAATACTATTTCACAACGTGTAAAATTATATTAAATTCAAATTTTGGTATATGTAACAAAAGTCACAACCACTCATATCTATATTATCTGTAGCTGCTGTGCACTCCAATGGCACAGCTAAATAGTTACAACAGAGATCTCATAGCCTATGAGCCTAAAATATTTACTATTTTTCCCTTTACAGAAGAAGTTTACCAAACCCTGGCTTAAAGCATTAGCTATCATTTTGCTTACAGATCTGCATCAATTAGTGGGAACAGGTTACCTCTTCTCATTCCAGTATTTTCTGAGTTGGCTTAAGGTTGAGATGGTCTCAATGTCTAAGGGTAGGTGTTGTCTGAAGCCCTGTTCAATCACCTGGTGGTTGAAGGGGGCTGTCAGCTGGTAGCTCAACTGGAACTGTTGGTCAGAACACCTAAGGCTGACCTCTCCATATGACTGCTAGCTTCCTCACAGCATGGTAGCTGAATTCCCAATGTCCCAAAAGACAAGAAGCAGAAGCTGCCAGTCTCTTAAGACCTGGTCCCAGAAACTGGCATAAGTGGAAAACATCATTCTAGCATACTCTGCTGATGAAGTGTCACAGAATCCAGACAAGGGGAGGGGACACTGACCCCATCTCTCACAGGAAAGAGTACCAGAGAATTTGGCAGCCATGTTTTAAACCTACCACAGTTGTTAAGACTTGGCGACAAAAAGAGTAACTCTTATGATTGCCCTATTAATCATCAACAGTGGCACCATTATTTCTGATGATGCTTTATGAAAGTTTTTGCCCAAGAGGCATCCTGTCTCCTCCATGGGTGTCAATTTATATAGATTATGGTTACAGCTGGTCAGGAGTAGAGTTCAGGCATCTCTAGCTTTTCCAAGTTCCTCAGGTGATTCTAATGTGCAGCCTAGGTGGAGAACCTTGGAGTACTGGAGCGTGTCCAGCTTTTGAAGAGCCCAACCCTGCCCCATTGATGACAGTCTACACATCAGTGGATTTCTTGCTGTTTGTTATTAGGTGCCATGAAGTTGGATCTGACTTATAGTGACCCCATGTACAACAGAACAAAACACTACCCAACACTGTGCTATGCACATGATCTTTTTATGTTTGAGCCACTGTTGCAGACACTGTTTCTTCTCATTTTGAGTCATTCCACATCAGCAAAAGGAGGTCCCAAGGGCTTTACTCCACTCCTGTCATTAAGGTTGATTCTACTTTGAGGAGGCAACTCTTCCCTAGTCATCTTTTGAGTGTCTTCCAATTTGAGGGACTCACTTTCTGGCACTATATCTGACAGTGTTTCTCTGCAATTCATAGAGTTTCCAATGGCTAATTGTTTCAGGAGTGGGCTGCTGGGTCCTTCTCCCTAGTCTGTCTTAGTCTGGAAGCTCAGCTGAGACCTGTCCACCATGGGTGGCCCTGATGGTATCTGAAATACCAGTGGCATAGTTTTCAGCATCACAGCAACATGCAAACCTCCAAAGCACAACAAGCTAACACATGGAGAACATCAATGGATACACTTCTCTAACCCTGTACATAAAGCCTTGAGAAGAAAAACAAGGTCTACCTCTGAATTCCCTGCAAAGCTTAGGCCAGGTCTCAAGCACAGAAGTGTCTCTATTGACACCAGTGGGGTTGGTGGAGATCTGAGAGTCCCAGGATTCCAGCCCTCCAGTCCCTGCAAGCTATGTGTGACACTAGACTGAGCCTGAGGAGAGGTGCTTGGTTTTTAGCCAGATTTTCAAGCCCCTCCCTGTCCCTGCTTCTGCTGGAATGGGCAGCTTCAGGGATAGCACATTAATAGGCATGAGCTTAGAGCAAAGGAATTGGTTGTTCCTTTCCTTGGCAGAGGAGCAGCCTTGAGTGGGGTCCCTAGTTGTTTTAGAGGATAAGGAAAGGGTCTGGATGGAATGAGAGTTATCAACCAGCTTTGCTAAAGGCCCAGGCCCAGCCCACAGCCACCTGTGTCACATGTGAAGAGTTCTAGCACAGGCTAATCCCATGCTGAAGCCTGGCCTCCATATGCCAAGCCCGAGTCAGGGGGACCATCTGCTGTGGTCCCCATGAGGTCCCTCAGACTGTGGCCATGTGCAGCAGTCCTTTCCCTGAGCAGCTGGTGCCTTCCAGTTATGGGGATACATGGCTTGATGGTCCTGCTGCCCCCAACCTCAGGCCTCACAAAGGAGTTGGGACTTGGAACTGCTAACATCAAGACAAGGTACCAGTCTCCACTGAAGGAGTGGACACAGATCTTTCACCAGCTGCCAAGACCATAGTGCTTCTGCAAGTCTCATACACTCCAGTTACAGTGAGGGTGAGCTACTTCCCAGCTATATTCAGCCCTGGTTCTGGTCACATCATCGTGACCTCTGACTGACCACAGCCGTGGCCACAGACCGACCCTGACACTGACTCAGAGTGATTCCAACTCTGGCCAAGACCAACCTCTGATACTGCCCACGGAACCTACCCTGTGCAAAGAAAACCCCATCCTGGCTACAAAACTAACCCTGACCCTGACCACAAACTGACACTGGCCCCTGATCAGGCTTAATGGATGCCCCGCACCACATCATAGCTTCACAGTCCCACAGGCATTAGTCTGGCTACACTTGACTGGCAGCCACCTTCCAGGAGAAACGTCTGTCCTACAAACCCAGGGCCACCTACATCATGCAGGCCCTGAGTGATTGCTCCAGGCAAGAGGCACCATCAGAAGCACCATCCAGAACACCAGAAAGAGGCCATACAGTGGCCAAGCACCAGCTCGTTGGCCTCTGGACCTTTGCCTTGGAGCTCCCCGCCATGCGTGGCTTCTCCTTTCCACCTGTTCCAATCTGCCATCTCTAGTCCCACCTGCCTAGAGGCCAACTGACTACTCCACTTCAATGTTCAAGGATCTTTGGCCACAAATCCTGACAGGAAATTTCTTTTAAAGGGGTCAATACCAAATTTCACTCCCTAACCTTCCCAATCTAAGAGTGGACATGGGACCTGCCCTTGCTTCTCCCAGCAAAACTCTGTAGGGAGTATCCCTAGAACTTTTAAAATAAGATTTCTGTCTTCTTGCACACACCATTGCTGAGAAGAAGTCCGGTGTTAATTTTATTTGGGTTTCATTTTGTAAGTAATCTCTTTCTCTCCCTCTCCCTCCCCTTCTCCCTCTCTCCCTCCTTCCATCCCTGCCCCCCACCCCCAGATGGGAGAAAAGATATGAGCAGAACAACAAAGCAAGTTTAATCCCTTGGGACAGAGAGGTGTGGACAAAAGAGGAGGAGCCTGATTGTGGGTTCCTGGGTCATGCTATCCCCCTGCCCTGCCATCTGCACCTGTGCTCTAAACATCATCACCCTCCCCTCTCAGCATCCGGAGCCTCCCAGTCACAAGAACCAGGGATCCATTCTTCATTCCCGCATGGCTGGCTAGGTGTCATTGTCCATGTGAGTACCTGTAATACAGAGTGTATTTCTATTTCTATGCATGATGGGCTGTACATGCACATATGTATGAATGTGTGATTATATGTGCTTGTGTGGATGTATGCACAGGTGTGTACATGTACATGGATGGAGATGAGTAAGTACACATGAGGCATCTAGATGTCAGCGCATGTGTCTGGTTTGTGTATGGGTATGTATGGAATGGGCTGGGATTTAGCTCAGTGGGTAGAGCGCTGCGCTGCAGTCTCTGAGGTCCCAAGTTCAATTCCCAGCACTGCAAAAATGGGAGAAGGGCCTGGCAATCCACTCCCAAGGCAATCCTGAAACAGTCAGCCATTAAAAACCCTATGAGGGTTGCTATGAGTCAGATACCGACTCGACAGCACCTAACAACAACAACAACATGTGTGGAATGTGGGTATTTGTGAATGCATTACATCTGTGGATGTGTCTACATATGTTTGTGTGTGTGTGTGTGTGTGTGTGTGTGTGTGTGTGTGTGTGTGTGTTTGAGAACATGTCACCCTTTCATCCCAAACCAGCAGTGTTCCCCCTGGGGAAGCCACCCTGTAGACCACCCTCACCTGATTCTAGAATACTCCTTGGACAGGATGTAGCAGATTCCCAGCAAAGCATCAGGGCTTGGTTCCAGAGGGACAAGATCCCAGGTCTCCTGTGTCTGTGGCCAGTTGCCTTGACAGCCAAAAGCCTGTCAGCAGTTCAGTGCCCATAGGTGTCCTGGAGAAACGAGAATACATGAACCTTTGGGGTGGCCCTGTGCCTCAAAGTTGTTACCCCAATGCCAAGTCCAAGTTCAAGGGGAAGTAACTGCCAGAATGAACATACCACCTAGAGCTAATGTTATCCTTCTATTGCAAAGTCAAAGTCCAAAGACCTTCAGCATGCAAACCACCAGCCCCTGCTCCCGTCCACCACTAACTCCCAGGCCACTTGTCCCACTTCCTCCTCTACATGAACCCTTGGCAGGAAGCAAGAAGAGGAAGACTGCATGTCTTCTACCTGCGGAAAGTTTGAGTTTTCTACTGCTGGGGCTCTAAGTAAGACTAAGTGAGAAAAAACCAAAGAGCACACAGAGGAAAGATCCCACATCCCTAGGCAACATAGTGACCTCTATCTCAGTCCTCCCATCCCATGAAAGCCCTTGAGGCTTCAGAAACTCCTCAGAATTCTGCGGCACCCTGCAGCCTGGGAGGCCCGACAGAGATTCAACTGACCTCCGTTCATGGGTTCACAAAGCCTGGAAGGAAGCTGGGGCCTCAGCCAATAGGCATAGGCTGACCCATATCACTCATTCTGCCAGGTAGAAGGAGGAGCAGAAGCGAGGCATCCTGGGAAGAGCACAGGCACTTTGGGAGGGTGTAAGGCATCTTGAGAAGAAGCTGAGACATCTTCAGGGGGCATGAGGCATGCTGGGAGGAATAGCAGGCAGCCTTGGAGGAGCACGTGATTTGAGTCAAGTCCCAGCTGAATGCTTATTAGCCTTGTGACCTTTTGGCAGGTTCTTTAGTTTTCTTATATAGGACGATGAAGTCATTTAAAATCCAAATTGGAACACTGTCGAGAGTAAATGGGGGCCCTATTAAGTATTATACCCAGAGGCAGGAATGAACCCCAACTTTTCCAGGCAAACCAGGCCATACGATCACCCCAGATCACCCTATGCCATCTATAGTAGTGACGAAGACGACGACAAACGATTTCCAAAGGGAAAAGCCTTGGTAGATTTTCAAACATTCCACTCCGACCTCGAAGCAGAGGCTGAGTGTGAGGGAGTGGGAAATGGCCCAGGCAGCCCTGTACCTTCAGGCCTGGGCCTCCTGCGCCACCCCCTGCCCGGCCTCCTGCCCTCTCCCTGTCCCGCTTACCTCGGTGCACCCCTCCTCTGTGGGACCTGCAGCGCTGATGCCTTTAGCAGCCGCCCAGGTCCATCTCCAGGGGAGTGCTAGGTTCAAAGATCAGATAAATTTTCTGGCAGACACGGGCTGGTGGCCGACTGCCAGAAGTAGGAAAGGCCCTGCAGGCGTGGGGTCAGCAGGGTTATTTTGACTCCTCAGTATGGGGTGAGGGGACCCAGTCAGGAAATATCTAGTGTGAAGGGAAAGAGAAACTCCGTCTCCAATCAGTGGAACTTGGCTTTGCTTTCCGGCTTGGAACAGGAGCAGGAGGAGAAGGAACCAGGGCAAGGAGCTGGAAAGCAAGGAGGAGAGGGGGCCAAGGAAAAATAAACCTGAGAAGAACCTATTTTAAAAGTCACTCATTTGGGTTCCAGCTCTCCCACCACACCCCACAGCCCAGGCGCTGGGCCACAGAGTGTGGTGACAAGGTGTGTGTGGTCAGTGACGGGAAGCCCAGGGCTGCTGAGGAGGGAAGGAGAGGGCAGGCAGAGGTCACCACAGCCAGTCCCCTGTCTCAATACCCTTGAGTGTCAAGACCACCGCTCTCACACGTTTTTGATAGCAACATACATATTACACAGAAAACACACAAAGTTCACCTGCCAAAAAAATAGTTGCCCTTACTGAGTTAATGCATAATATATATACACACAGGCTGGGGGTTAGCTCAGTTGGTAGAGTGCTGCTCTGCACTCTCTGAGGACCTGGGTTCAATTCTCAGCTCCACAAAAATGGGAGAAGGATATGGCAATCCACTCCAAAACAATCAGCCATTAAAAATCCTGTTAGGGTTGATATGAGTCAGACCCAATTGGAGGGTACCTAACAACATATATAGACACATACATATGTGTGTGTGTATGTGTGTGTGTGTGTGTGTGTGTATGTATATATAACATATATATACATATATATGTATATATGTATATATATATACATATATATGTATATATGTGTATATATATACATATATATATATATATTTGGGAGAAGGACTTGGCAACCACCTCCCAAAAAAAATCAATCTGCCATTGAAAACCCTATGCACAGCAGAGAGGCACTGACAATAGTGTTTCCCCTGTTGTACAGAGGGTCGCTATGAGTCGGATACCAACTTGATGGCACCTAACAACAACAACTATATATATATATATATATATATATATATATATATATATGGTTTTTGTTGTTGTTTTGTCTTCTGGTATTTTGAGACAAAGTCTCTATGTGTAGGCCAGGCTGGTCTGGAACTCACTATACACACCAGACTGGCATAGAACTCACAGTGATCCTCCTGCCTCAGCCTTCCAAGTGCTAGGATTACATGCACGCACTACCACACCCAGCCTAATGCATCCTATATTTTTTATTCTACTGGGGTTTTTTTTTTTTTAATGCTAATGGGAACTCATGGTTTGTTTTCACAACCCACAGTGGGTCATGATTTATAGTTCTGAAAATCACTACTTGAGGAGAATACTCCTCAAATCTGAACGTGCCTGCCATGAATCAGCTGGGAGCTTGTTAATACAGGTGCTATTCAGTTGGCCTGGGAGGGGACCTGAGGCCCTGCATTTCTAACAAGCTCCCAGGTGGTGCCAATGCTGCTGGTCCTCAGACTTTGGAAGAGCAAGGCCTTCCTGGGCCACATTTCCAGCCCTGCACTAATTTCAGCAAAGGGTTTTGGAGATAATGAATAAAAGGTCAAAGGAAAAGGTGAAGGGCTGCCCTTCCATCACTCAGCTTCCACACAAGGCTGCAAACAAAAAGCCACAAAGACAACACTGTAGTTCAGATGTTGAATGTCCCCCAAAGGCCCATGTGTTAAAAGCTTGGGCCTCAGGGTGTCGCTATTTGGAGGTGAGAGAACCTTTGAGAGGTGGGGCCTTGCGGGAGGTCCTTAGGTCATTGGGGGCTTTTCTTGAAGGGGATTGTGGCATCTCAGGCCCTTCCCCCACCTTTCTCTCCTCTCTAACTCATGATATAAGTGGTTTTATTCTACCATGTGCTTCCTTGCCACAGGCCCAAAGCAGTGGAGCCAACACATCATGGACTGGAAACCCCAAAACTATATGCCAAAAGAAGCCTTTTCTCTTTGTAAGTTGATTATCTCAGGTATTTTTTTTTATAGTAACAAAAGGCTGACTGTCATAGAAAACTGCTGCCAAGAAGTGGAGATGTTAACTATAGCTATACCTGAGACAATGTGGTAGAGATTTTAGAATTGGTTCATGAGAGGAATTTGGAAAAGTTTGAAGGAGTAGGCTGTTGTTGAGTACCCTCAAGTTGGACTTGACTCATAGCGACCTTATGTACAACAGAACAAAACACTACCCAACACTGTGACATACACATGATCTTTTTATGTTTGAGCCATTGTTGCAGACACTATGTTTCTTCTAATTTTGACTGGTGCCTCATCAGCAAAAAGAGGTCCCAGGGGCTTTACTCCGTTCCTGTTATTAAGGTAGCACTGTGGCATCTGGTCCCATCAGATCTCTGAAGCTAAGCAGGGTTGGCCCTGGTTAGTACTTGGGTGAGAGATAGCCTGGGAACACCAGATACTGTGGGCTTGGGAGAAGGACCCAGTAACTCACTCCCTAAAATCAATCCACCATTGAAAACCCTATAAATAGCAGAGAAGCCATGACAAAGTGTTTCGCTTGTTGTACATAGGGTTATTATGAGTCAGATACCGACTCAATGGCACCTAACAACAACAACTACTACTACTTTGAGGAGGTCACTCTTCCCCAGTCATCTGAATGCCTTCCAACCTAGGGGGCTCATTTCCCAGCACCATATTTGACAGTGCTTCTCTGCTACTCGTAGGGTTTTCGATGGATTATTGTTTGGGGAATAGGATGCTGGGTTCTTCTCCCTTGTCTGTCTTAGTCTAGAAGCTCAATGGAAACCTGTCCACCATAGGTGGCCCTGCTGGTATCTGAAATACCAGTGGCATAGCTTTTAGCATCATGGCAACATGCAATCCCCCATAGCATGACAAGCCGACAGACAGGGGTAGAATACCATAAGCAGAACTTAATGGGCTATTCTGCTGAGGGCTCAGGAGACCAGAATGCTGCTAGAAATGTGGAGATTAAAGGCCAGACTGATGAGGTTTCAGGTGGAAATGAAAGCTCATTGACACGAACATGATGGCATATGATGGTGGCAAAAAGCTGCTCTCCAGGAACCTGGACCAACTTCTATGATCTGGGGGTCAAGGGAGGGTATAGGTGCTAGTTAGCAACAGGAAGCTCATAAGAAAAAAAGAAAAGAAGAAAGAAAGGAAAAAGGAGAGGAGAGTGAGGGGAAGGGAAGGAAGGGGGAGGAATCTGTAAGTATGGGAGCCTCACTCAGCACTCCAACAGGCAGGGCTGATGATATCACAAGCTGAGGTTACTCAATGGACATAGAGCACTAGCCAGGAAGAGCTCACTGGCTGCTATTCCATCTCTGATTGTAACAGTAATGCTGACCTTGCCTATCCTTGTGCCAGCCCAAGCTATGCAGCAATTGCTCAGGGCAGCGGGGCCAAATAGAGCTCCAGAAAACACTAGTTCTGTAGGAGATCAGCCAACAGTGAGTTCCAAGGTCAAATGTGTGGGAAACACTTCATGTTGTCTCCTTTAGTGCCACCTCAGAACATCCTTGTTCACAGTGAAAAGGCTGAGAGTATCTGCAGTCAAGAATCCTGTCTGATATATTTAAATTCATCTTTTCATCCCAAACTTAACCATAGAAACTCTTTCTCTCTCTCTCTCTCTCTCTCCCTCTCTCTCTCTCTCTCTCTCTCTCTCTCTCTCTCTCTCAATTGGTATGAACTGAATTATATCTTCCCTGTCTCAAATTCGTATACTGAGGTCCCAGTGTGGCAATGTTTGCACATGCGGCCCTTAAGAAAGAAACTAAGTTCAAATGAAGCACAAGGGAGGGGCCCTAATCCAAAAGGACTGGCATTAGACGTGTGGGGTGGCTGGGGAGGAGCACAGATCTGGGAGCTGAGCACTAGAGCTATTTATTCTACAGAGGTGGGCCATGGAGGGGTGGAAGGCCAACTTCACCATTGCCGGACATCCTTTGCCCCCATAATCTTACCACCTGGGATGAGTAATGGAGACCCTGGGGACTGATTGACTTTTCCAGGCCTTGACTTTAGAGGAGGTCCTGGCAGCCACTGCCTCCCAGCCTCCTGTTGGGAAAGCCCAATGTGGGGTGAAGGGGGAGTGGAAAAACTATTTAAGGTACTTATCCCCTCCCCAACACACACAAACCTAGGATGGTTGACGGAGAGGCCCTCTCTGCTCCCCCTCTTTGCTCCTGGTATGTAAGTGAACTCCAGCTGGATGCTCTCACTGCTGTACCTCCTCCCCAGACCAATTCAGGATTTGTCATCATGTGAGAGGAAGGAGAGGGGCCTAAGGCAGGTGCCACAGAGACTGGCTGGAGTACCGGCCAAGCCATCAGCTGGCCTCCCAGAAGATGGCAGCCAGCCCTCTCCACATAATAACTGTGAGGTCTGGTGAATCCCAGGTCTCTGCAAGATGACTTAGAGGCTGGCAGGCTCCAGGAGCCCAACATCAGCCCCCTCACCATTGCTGTCATCCAAAAATAAGCTAAGCCAGCTCTGCTCTGCTTTTACCAACTAAATTGGGATCCTCATACATTTCATTCAGTGAGAGGAATGTGCACCTCAAACTTCCCATGCCAGGGGTTGGTTGAGGGTTGGGGGGAGGGCAGGAGGGCTGAGCAGCAGTTGACACACCTGTCCTGCCAGGCAGGACCAGAATTGAAAAGGGCAAGCCTGGAGAGACTCTGCCCTTCTTTATTTCATGCTCAGAGCAGTCTTAAGAGCTAAGCATGGCTTTCCCATTTTATACCATGAAGGCTGGAAGAAATGAATGATTTGCTGCACCCTGGCCCCACCACCAGAATCTTCCATCTTCTCTAGGATGGGTGGCAGCAATTCCAATGCCTTCTGGTTACCAAGGAAACAACCTTAAACAGGGCTACCACTGCCCACTCCAGGGAGCAGCTGCAAGCACAATTTATTCTAGAGAGACAGCAGGGCTGGGGAACAGAGAGCACAGACAACAGGAATTGGAATGCTCTCACCACTACCACTTACAACCTGGGTGGACTTGAGTGAGCTGTTCTGCTCTGCTACAGAAATGGAGACACTAGTGCCTAGCTCGCGGCGTTGGTGGGAGAACTAAGTGAGTTAGCATTTGCAAAGCTCTTATAACAGCGCCTAGCTCCTCATAAGCACTACATAAATGAGTATTGAATTAGTTAATCTGATTCCATGTGGTGGGCGCTCCCTGGAGTTGGTGCAACTCAACAGACCCAGAAGAGGCCTTGGACTCGACCTTCTCTCAGGCACTCACTGAATGATGCTCTGGGCTGGCAAATCCTCCAAGACATGCCCCGTGGTTGGGAAGCCTGCTGAGATCAAAGCCACAGCTTCCCCCCAGGCTCCTCTTGGAGCCTCTCTATCCCCCTCTTGTCTTCTACCTGATACAGATGGCGATCACTGCTCCCTGAGCAGGTCCTCCCAAGGGGGCCCCTGCCAGGAGGGCTCAGGCACTGTGAAGTGGAAGGGGACCAGAGATGCTGGCTCCCCTGGCTGTGAAGGCAGGGTGTATCTGACCTCTTCTCTCCCATGCTGTGTCCACACCTTAGTCCCCAGCCCTCCCCACAGGGTATGTGGCAGAGGCTGGAGAATCAGCTCTCCTGCGGCCCCCAGCCTCCCTCACCTAAGCCTCTTTTTTTCCTCTCGGCCTGGCTGGCTGTGGGAGGCCACAGGGAATAGCTGGGGTTCTAGGGCTCTGGCTGAAGGCTAGATGTCTTCCAGGTGTGGGAGAAGCCCAGCTGGTTGGGCAGGTGTGGGGAGGGCTGGAGCAGCTGCGGGGGTGTCTGGAAGGCATTTGGGCAGCTAATGAGCTCGGGATCTAATTAAAATATTGGAAGAGGAATCTGGGCCCAAGCCATGTGGTGCAGGAAGTGTAGACAGCGGCTGCCTAAGCCTGGGTTCAGTGGGAAGAGTGCTTTGCTGAAGAGCAGGGGCCAGGAGTAGAGGGGACATGACTCTAGTCCTGCCCCCACCCTTCCCGACCCTGCCTCCTCCCTCCAGAACCTAAGCCATGCAGATCCCAGTGTGGCAGGGACTTCTACCCCCGACCACCACTCTCTGTAGAGACAATCTGTTCAGCCAAGGACTGAGGACAGCCAGGGTGTTGGCTGGGACCTGGCCCAGCGAGTCGTCCAGGCCTGTCACACTCAGCTTGCGCCTATTTCCAGGGTAGACGTGTGGGTGGGGGCCACACTCTGCTGAGCCTGTGAAGGCAGGGGCTGGGCCCAGCTTTGCTTGGCTCTGACCCAGAACTCAGAGACTTCTAAATAAGATCCTAACTTAAGCCCCCTCTCTGAAGCCCAAGGTGTTTCTGAGGGCTGGAGATGGCCAGGGCAGGGTTCCCCAACCTCATACCCCCAGAGCCCCTAAAAGTGGGCAAGGACATGAATCTCCATTATTATCACCCCATTGCCACTGTCACTTTGTTCCCTGTCACCCCACCACCACCCCCTGCACACTGGTCCTTGGTCAGCAATGGCCTTGACCATGCCTCTTCTGTTGGTCACCGCTCAGTCTCCCCAGCCACATGTCTGTGTCTGGGCCAGCAGACTCTGGCTTCCTTTCATACAGCCCAGACCCAAACATGTGCTCCCATCCCTGCAGGGCCCTGGGCAGGGTCCCCACACCCTGGAGGACTTCCTGAAGATGAGAAATGGCCAGGTCTTGGGCTCGGGGCTCCAGAGATAGAGGTCAGGGTGAGGGTCTGCTGGCCTCCTCCCACTGCACCCCTACCCGCCCTGCCCCTAAGCCCGCTCTCTTCCCCTCGGTTCCCTGCCCCCTCTCATCTGGTCCCAATAACTGGCGCTCACATCTCCCAGCATGCCCTTCCCCTCCTGGTCCCTGAGGGAGGACAGGGAGGCCCGACACCCCCAGCCCAGTCCCTGACTCAGGGTGTTAACAAGGACCAGGTTTTCACCCCAGCTGCAGGCTGGGCCCTGAGACAGGAGTTTCCTTTCTCCTGCCTTCGACTTTTTTCTTCCAATGGCCCAATTTCCCCACACATGCTGTGGATGAGAGGAGAGGCAGGTGGGCAAATGAAGGATTCTTTCTGCAGCAGAGGTGACAAGGAGGTGAGGAGAAGGTGGAGGGGGGCAGAGCCGCGCGGGGAGCCAGTGCAGAGAGGGGATGCTTCCTCTGGAGTCCTGGGGGCACTAGCAGAGGTCAGACCCATAGCCCTGGGAGTGGCCATCCTAGAGTGAGCTGGACGCTGCTCCCCACCTCCACATGCCCCCCAACCCAAGCATCCTCAACCAGCAGCCTCAGCTTCTGTCTCACCAGGACCAGGTTCCAGCCTCATCCCACAGGGCAGCTTGAGAGCCCCCCAGAGCCTTCCTAGGAACCCTACTCTGAAGCAGGCCTCACCACCCTGCCTTGCCCAGAAGCAGCATCAGCTACTCTGTAAGAGCCAGGCACACTTGCTGGCCACACCGCCTGCCTGCCCTAGGACAGAGCAGTCTCTTCTGCCTGCTTCCCTTCCACGGCCTCTGTCCAGCCCACACGCAGCACCTGTCGACCAAATGAGTAGAGAAGTGCTGGCACGCACACGCTGGGCAGTCAGGCCGGTGGAGCTGTTTTCTGACCTTTTGCCTGTGCAGCCTTACCCAGTTCCCTTGGCATCTCTGGCCCCAGGGGTCTGACTAGATGAGCTGGCGTGGATGCTGCTCTCTCCCTGCATGGAAGGTCCAAGGGCTATCGCTGGAGGGGCACACGGGAACTGCTTTGCAAAGACAGGAGACAAACGGCTATGGAGCTGCAGAAGTTGGGGGCTGGGGGATTGAGTAACCTGGGAGGGGAAGAATGGGAGGGCTCCTCCTCCCACAAGGGGGTTGGCACCCAACCCACTCAGATGTAGATGTGGACCAGAGCGTGTCCTCATCCTCCATGCCCAGCAAGGAAAGACTCCACAAATGCCAGGATTTCTGGTGCAGGATTTACTATCAGTGGGACCATGCAGAAGTTCTTCTTGGTACCTGACTGCATTCCCTCCTGCTGCCTGATCTGAACAGGTACAGTTCCAAGAATCAGCCAAGGACAAAGTGTAAGAATTTGGCCTTGATACTCTCCTCTGTCCTGCTGCCCTGCCATGGCCCCTACAACACTGGGCCCTCGTGGGCCTGATACTAGGTCAGAACTAGGCACCCTGGCGTTCTATCTCTAATATTTACATCAAGCACAACACCCAGCAGAGCTAGAACTTCAGTGTCGCAGGGCCCCGGTTGAAGGAGGCTGTCTGCTGAGAGGGACAGGACAGGGTGGACTCTGTATTTGAGGTCCCCAGCTCTATTTTACCTGGGTGGACACAGTCCCTCCACAAAGATTAAAAGCATCCATACTGAGCCCTTGTCCTGGTCCCTCTTCCTCTCCATTCCCTCCTCCCCCTACACTGGTGGTAGAACTCTGTCACCCACTGGGACAGCCCTTGGGGTGCCCAGGACCCCAGTACACACTGAGGCTCATGTGCTGGGGCAAACAGGCTCTATGCCCCCAGCAAGAGGTCCAATCATCCCCCCAACAATCCCCTCACCAACCTCCCGGCGTGCGGGGTGATGGTGGGCTGGGTGAGGCCAGCTGTGAAAGGCAGCTTTTCAGGGACAGAGCAGCACTGGGAACACAGCCCCTGACCTTACCTGAGTCAGCTCCTCACAGACCACACAGGGCTGCTGCTCCTTTGAGACACCTCCAATTCTGCCTGGGGGGAAGACCACTAAAGCTCCCCCAAGGCCTGGCTGCCTGTGGACTAAGGTGCCAGCCCCTGGCTGCTCTCAGCAGGCCAGAGGGAGGCACAAGACACACAGAGCCCACAGCTGTGCTCTGAGAGGGGACGGAGGCTCCGGGTGGAACACTCACCCCACACAGGGAGGATGGTCTCTGGCTCCACCTCCTCCACCACTTATCTTTGCCCATAACCATGCCAGCTCTTCTGAGTTTGGAGGAGTCCCTCACCTCCCAGAAAGTCTTCTGTTTCCACAGTGAGCTATTCTTAGGGGTCATCTTAAACGAGGAGACTTACAAGGGCCCTGAAGCAGTATCTGCTGGCAGGCAGAGGCATACTCAGAGCTCCCTTATGTCCAGCCCTCGATCAGTCACCTCCTCAAGGAAGCCCCCCTCATAGGGAACAAGCTCCTGTGTTCTGTGGCCCCCAGGCCATGAGGGTTTGGGCAGAGATGCGGCCATCCTACCTGCCTTCCCTGGGCCCAAGTCACTAACCAGCATTCCCCTCAGAGGAGCCCAGTGAGCACCCTGTACCCCCACCCACTCCCAGGGAGCTCAGAGAGTCCAGGGCTTCAAATAGGGGTCCTAGTCCTCGGGGCTTGCTGTGCTCCCAGCATCAGCTGCACCTGTACCCAGCCTGGACGCACAGGCCCTAGCTGCAGGCTGCTCTGTCGAAAGACACCAGGGTTGGTGCTGCACTGAGGCTGCCACCCTCAGGAGCATCCAATCTCCACTATACTTGCTGGAGTCCCCAGAGAATCCTCCTGTCTTCCCAGGAGCCCCTCAACAGCCAGCCTGCTCCCCCAGGACCACCCAGCTTCCTTCCTCTCTGTTACCTCCCACCCCTCCTGCCAGGCCTAGGCCTGAGCTCTTCATCCCTGGCTGTTTTCATGGGAATCAATGTCTGCAGAAGGCCCTGTGCCCTTCTTGGCCTTGGCCAGGTCCCCCATGCCTACCTGAATGCCCCTGAGTCTCATCTGAGACCAACCCTGCTATATAAGTGTCTATTTGGCTGTTGCATTGTTCCTAAGGTTCTCCAGGACTGTATGGACATCCCCACCCTTTGCCTGCAGTCACCGTGTGAGCAGGGCTCTGTTCCCCATCAGAATCTGTGTTCTCTTAAAGCAGTGGCCATCCCTTCCCCACTGATCTTTGAGCAGCCCAGGAGCAAGAGCGTGGCTGCCCCCAGGTCTGAGGCTCTCTGAGCACAAGGGTGGTGCTTCCCCCCACCTCCTGGGGCCCACAGGTGAAAAGACTCAGTCCTCTCAAGATGTGTTCTAAGAGCTGCTTAACCTATTATTGTTAGGTGCCCCTGCGTACAACAGGTGAAACCCTATTATCAGTGCTTCTCTGCTGTTCATAGGGTTTTCAATGGCAGATTGTTTGGGGGAAGTGGGTTTCTGGGTCCTTCCCACCCCCACCCCCAGTCTATAGACTCCCCAAAGGAGAGGATGTGCCTCTTCCATCAAACCTGGGGCTTGGTGGAAGCAATCTGTTTCCCCCATCAGACTCCTAGTGGAGCAGCCCTACCTACATAATTTGTGAGGCCCAGTAAAAAATAAAAACGTGGAGCCTTTTATTCAGAAATTAAGCACTTCAAGGTGGTGATAGCAGGGGATGAGATCAAGCAATGAGGCTCTCTTCTACCACTCAGAGCGCATGCCCACAGAGCTGGCCTGTGAGGAGGCCTACGCCTCCCTTCCAAGAGCAGGTGGAAGGTGAGGAAGTGAGGTCAGGCAGGCGTGTGGCCAAAGAGAATGGGCAGAAGCCTGGAGGTGAACAGGGCAGGCCCCAGGCCCGCAGGAGGGACAACCAGGGTTGCCTCCCTGAACAAGGAGGCATTCATGAGCAGGCTGGCCCCCAAGTAGAGCCCCAAAGCCAGGCCCTGACACCAGACTCGGCCCACATTTACTTCATGCTGCACTCTTGAGCTGAGTCCTGGCAGGGGCTCAAGTGGGAGAAAGTTGATGCCATGGAGGTGGCCTCGGTGGAAACATCTATTTTTACCCTGGCGGGCAAGGAGACAGGTCAGTGGTGGCTTTGAGGGAGTCCCAGAGCAGCCACCACAGGAACCTGCAAGGGCCTAGGACGGGACAGCTGTGCGGGAGTGGGGGTGGGGCAACCCAGATCACCGGAGGGCCACCCAGGCGGCCCACTGGGCGTCTCCAGGTCAGGTGTGCCTCAGGCTCAGGAGCAGGCTCACCACACACTAGAGACGGAAACCCTGCAGTGTCACGTGTTCTTGCACTATTGTTCCTGTTGGTCCCTGTCCACAGGGCACTCTCAGCGTAGAATAGAGTTGGAGACACAGTGAAGCCCTGTCCCCACCGCCACCTGTGGCCCCACAGGGTCCCTGTAGATGTGCTGGGCCTTTAAAGTTGAGAAAGACAGAAGGAGGAATTGAGGGTCTTACCTACCTTGCCCTGAGCAGGGGAGACCCACTCAGTTACCCTATTTGGGAGTGGATGACCCAGGAGAGGTGGTTGTCAAAGCTAGCGAGTTGAACACTGGTGGGAGAGTTGTGCTTTGGGGTTTTTTGTTGTTTTGTTTTGTTTTGTCTGTGGTACTGGAGGTTGAACCAAGAGCTTCACATGTACTTTGTAAGTGCTCTGCCACTGAGCTGCACCCTTAGTCCGTTTTTTAATGTGTAAGGTTGAGACAGGGTCTTGCTAAGTTACCCAGGCTGCCTCTGGCCTCTAACTTGTGATCCTCCTGCCTCCGCCTCCCGAGTCACTGAGATTACAGGCGTGCGCCCCCATGCCAGGCTGGTGGGGGAGTTTTAGACCACACCATCTGGCACCCTGCTTCAGTGGGCCCTCCTCAGCTCTTGGACAAAGCCAGCATGTCCCCATAACTTGCCTCCAGCAGCTAGCATGAGTCCCCTACCTGTCTTCCCCGCAGGTGGAACACAGTATGTTGAAGTGCTTTAATTACATAAACCCAACCACGCTAGTCAAGACACTTTGTGGCAAGGAGCAATGAGCAGGCAAATGCCTCCTCCAGCAGGGCCAGGCTGGGCTCCCAGCCACAAGCCTGGATCCCTTCTGACTCCCGGCTGCCTCCACTCTCCTGCCAGCACGTACCCACTCCCCTTGGCCTGGCCACCAGCCCCTTTGGCAGCTCAGAGGTTGAGGCAAAGGGAGAGGCAGCCGCTGCCCAGGGCAGACCCAGTGTGGTTGAGGCTGCCTGCACAGCTCCTGGGAGCCCTGGGCTGGTGGAGATGGGCACTGCCTTCAAGTGGCAGCTGGGCTTCTCACTCTGGGAGGCCCCTTCTTCACTGCAGGACTGTCTACAGTCCTACGGACCTTCAGTGCCACCACCCACTCCTCAGCCCCCACCTGATCTGTCGCTTCCCTGGCATCTCAGCAAACACTCCTATAGGCTTCCGCACACTCAACACTTCTCAGCTGGCTTAATCCTGGGTCCAGCCTCCCTTCCTTTCTCACTGTCCAGAGTCATCTTCTTCTGGGCTGATGGGTGAGCAATTCCCCCTTCCAGGTACGAAGTGGAGGTCAGAGGTCCTAGTGGCAAGAGCTCCCTGGAGGCTGGAGTAGTAGGGGAAAGGACCAAGCCAAAGAAGACATCTGTCCACACGTGGCTGTACAGTTTGTGTCCTGTTAGCTCTGGGAAGAGCTGGCATCCATCTTGTTGTCCTTGAGACTTAGGCCCTTCCAGGTGTGCCGTGCACAGCCTGTGCCATCTTATGGGGAAGCCCTGCTGGCTTCTGAGAAATGAGGGGCTGATCTGGGCTCCCCAAGGGCATCACTCACTCTTTATAAGTCTTTTGAGCAGCCACCAGGCCATCCCCTAACAAGTCCACCCTGTTGTATGGGGCCTACCCATTAGAGTCTAGCTCATAAACTACAGAGGCCTGAGCTTGGGGCGGGGGGGAGAAGGACCTGGCCACAGCCTCCAGCTGGAGGAGGGGGATGCAGACAAATGGTTTTTACACTTGGAGTTAATGAGGGTCAGGCAGGGGCACCCACTGGCAGGAGGGAATAAATGAGAGGAAAAGGAGGGGGCAGCAGAAGGAGGGGCATGTACTCTGCATGAGGGAGGCAAGTCAAACAGTCATAAAAACCTCTTACAGACACACACCCACGCAAAAACACAGGTCAGCACCACACAAGCTTCCTGCACCCCATGGCGGGCCAGTCTGTTGTGGCGGCTATGAAGCAATGATCTCAAAACCCTTCACTAGCAAACCCCTGTGGATGAAAATTCTGAGCCTGTACTCCCAAGAGATGTCTACTGACCTTTCCATGTGCTATATCCACAGACAACCTTCATGAGTTAATATTGCAAGAGATATTTCAGGTTTAGGACAAGGGTCACTGCTACAGCTAACAGAGACTAAGTCCTCTAGATATTCAGCTTGCATCACTGACTTCTTGACAGATCTGATTACAGTCAGCCTTCTATATCCATGGATTCTCCATCTGTGGATTCAACCAACTGTGGATCAACAATATTTTTTAAAAATTGTAACAGTAGTAAACATATATAGACTTTTTCTTGGCATACCCTAAGTAATATAGTCTAACAACTACTTATATAACATCCATAATGTATTATCTCTAACAACAACATATCTTATGATTAATCTAGAGATGACTTAAGTACATAGAAGTATATATGTAGGTTAGATGCAAATACTATGCCATCTTATATAAGAGACTTAATTTTGGCATCCTTGAGGGTCCTAGAACAAATCTCCCATAGATACTGAGGGAGTGCTGTATATCCTTGTTTGTTTTTTGTTGTTTGTTTGTTTTGTTTTGTTTACTTCCTAATGCAACTTGTCAGTTAAACCTTTGCTTGAGGTAGCTACATGTGTTGGCTCTGCCAATCGTTTCTTCTTGGCATTTCTATCTCACCTTCCATCTGCTATCCTCTTCTGTTTGCATTGTTAGCTTATCTTCCATCAGAGTAGTTTCATGGCAGCAGTCTTTTAAAGCCATGTTTCCATTTTTGTTAGTGTTATTTTAGTTAAATCTAGATCATGTAATCTGTAAATCGTGTTAATTAACTAAGTTCACACCACAAGCTAAGACACAAAAAGCAATACACCCAAAGCTGACTGATACCCCTTCCCTCAGAACATCTGTGTACTTAATATAAAACATGTGCCCATCAGCCACATGACATAGTGGAGCCCAGAGTCAATCCAAGCATAATGTACTAAGAAAGAGTAACAGCTTTGATTTTGTAAATATTTTTCCCACACTCCAGTGAAGTGTTATGTACCTCTGGAAGATTGGAGACTACCACTTGAGAGGTGGAAAAGATATTCTAATCCTTTCAAAGACTTAGTCTAAGGTAGGAGATGTAAAAGAAACATTTAAAACCTGAGCACCCACCATGTGCCACAGTCCACATTCATGATATCTGGACTTGACAGCCACTGAAGAGTTTCAATGACACCATGATGACTAGAGGAGAACAGCCCCAGGCCTCCCAGAGGCTGGGGAGAGAAGCCAAAGAACAAGAGTCTAGTTCAGACATGCCCCAATGATTGCTGTTAACTGGACCAAGGCATGGTAAGGGTTCTGGAAGACATAAACACACAAACTGTCAAAGCAAGGGCTCCAAGGCTGCCTTGACTGATACATCAAGACAGCTCTGTGAAGGATGCCCAGGCAGGTTTTCAGGATTGGTGAGCCTCAAACAGCCTCATTCCTCCGTGGGGACCTGTGCTCCCAGGGAGTCCTCCCCATGCGTCCTCACCCACATCCCCATCCCCAGATCTCATGCAAGACCTTCTGCAGAGTCTCAAAATGCCACCTCAGAGAAGGTGACTTTGACCCACCTCAGCACTGTCTCCTGACTCTGAGATAGTACAGGTCGATGGCAGAGGTGTCCTGAGGCAGGAGAAAAGTCCAGAGTCACCTTCTCTGTAGCAGTACTATTCGTGGGCAGCTATAGAGAAAATAGTGTTCCTAGTGAAATCCTACCTCCTCATCTTCCCAGTGGTTCGATTTCTGCCTGGATATATCTTAGAGCTTAAAGAGCCCCTGCATTAGAAAAAGAAGCAAAGACCCACCTGCCCAAGCCAGATACCGTCCAGAGCACTGCCATCCTGAAGCATCTCACTCGGCCCTCATACCGCCAGGACTGCTTCAACACTTCAAAATAGCCACCTACGAGGGCCATGGGAAATCTCTGAGGACAAGATGCTCAGAAACAGAAAACTTCCTAGAAATCCCTCAACAGAGGACTGGCTAGATGAACCATGGTTTCTATAGAAGATAGCTTACTATACACCATAAAGTCACATTGCAAAGGCATATTCACAGATGCAGATGGAGATTCACAGTACAGTGGTCACAAACCACTATGCACAGTGAGATCACAATTTAAAAAAAATACTAGCATATATTTTATACATGGAAAATTCTAGAATCACCCAAGTGCCAACTGAGGTTCTCCTGGGTAATGGGATTAGTGGCTGTTTTATACTCTTCTTTTTGCTAGCTGTTTTCTCAAATTTCTATAATGAACATATATTACTTTTGTAATAAGACAAAAACCAATAAAAGCTATTTTTAAAAATAAAATAAATAGTCACCCTTGCCCATCTGGAAATCGTGTGTTGCCCAAATCCCCAGCAAGGGTTAGAGTGGGCAGCGAGGAGTGTGAACTCCGGAAGTGTTTTGCATAGCCCAGACTGGGTTCCAGGCAGCCGACCATGGGAAAGAAGGCAGCCAAGGGGCTCTGTGCCGTGTCACCAGCCCAGCCCAGAGCCGATGAGAGTGTCCACATGTGTCCCAGAAAAAGCCAAGCAGGGAGGAGTAGAAGTGAGCTAAGACTCCCTCCCTGGCCCAGAAGAAGCTGAAAGTGACCCACACTGGGCATGAGGGCCACCATCCTAGGCAATGTGACTATTCTGCAAGCCAAGCACATTCCTGCCTCAGTGCCTTTGCATTTGTTTGTCCCTGCGCCTGGAACGTTCTCTCCCAGGTTTGCATGGCTCCCTCTCTCACCTCAGCTCAGTGTTTGCTCCCGAGTCACATTCTCGGCAGGCCTCTTCCTCTCCCACATGAAAAGGAGTCATTTCAGAGAGTGCTACACAAAACTCATCTTTAAAATCTCCTCACCTTGCTTGATTTTTCCTCCTAGCACTCATTTATCACCACCTGAAATTCTCCTCTGGCTCCCATACTGCCCAGGACCCTTGACTCTGTGCTTGGTACAGAGCCTGAGCATGGTATAGTTGCTCAATAAATATTTGTTGAGTGAAGGGAAACTGCAAACTTCACAGTGCCAATGGCATGTGTGGCCCCTGCCCACCTCCCAACTCTCACCCTACCCAGTGGCAAGGCTCTGAGCGCACCTGGAAGTCATAGTGCAAGATTAACTGAGGGGGGCAAACTGTGGTGGCAGGAGCAAAGAGTAAGCATTCGAATCTACAGGGAGCTGGGTTTGCCTTTTGGTAATAGCCATGTGAATTCCTTGAGCTTAAGTTTTCCCATCTCTAAAATGGGACTCAAGTCTCTCAAGGTGGTGATGTAGGTACAGCATGTCTAGGGCAGTGCCAGACGCACACGGGGCTGGCACTCTGTAGCTAGCGCTCTTTCTCTGACCACCCTGCAGGCGGGTCCTCCCCCAACTTCATCCTCACCCCTGAATGGAGCAGCTCGGCTCCTGGGGAATGAGCTGGCCCTCGTCCTCCCCTTTCCCAAGGTCCCCTGTCTCACAAGACGGGAGGTAAGGAAGACACAGGTCGGGCTGGGTTCCAGATGAGTTGCTGTGAGTCCCGGGCACCTGCGGGGGCCAGACAGGTGGTGGAGTGGAGACTGCACAGCCTTCTCCCTCAGCTCCTCCTCATTCTCCTGGCCACCTGAGCCTGAGACAACGCCAGAGGGCCCCCAGGAGGGCAGACAGATTCTCTGCCTGCAGCCCCTGGACTTTTCCCTGGGGGCCTCCTGGCTCCGCCTGCAGGTCAGTCTGTTCCAGTCACATGGGCTGCTTCCCCTCACTTTCCTACCCCAGCTTTAGACTCCCTGGTGCCCCTTCACAACACGACTACCTCCCCCCAAAATAATCTAATCGCTATCAATTCCTCCACCCCATTTCTAAGCCAGCCTCCCCCTGGTCTTCTCTGGGCATTCTTAGGCAATCAAACCCGCCAGGGTCTCCTTAACTTTGCAGGTGACTTCAAGTAACTCAGTTTCCTCCACTCTCCGCTCCAGAACAGTAAGAGGAGGAGGCCCTGCTGCCCATGAGGACGGCGGCACCTGGGGCTGGGGGGGTTTCTTCACAAGCTTGACCCAGGAAGCCGTTCTCCCTGAACAGCAGGCTAAGATCCTGACCTGGAGTCTGAGGTCAGGCAGTGGCCCAGCTCCAAGGGGCAGACGTCATCAGCAGAGCCACGCGCCAGTGTGTGAATGACAGGGGAGACACACTGTGTCAGCGCAACTCTCACACACACCCCTGTAAACAGGCCTGTGCTAGAGGCCATCAGAAGGTGGCCTGCGAGCATGAAGGGTGAAGGATGGAGTCAAGGTCTCACCTCCTCAGCAATGGGGCACAGAGAGACTTGCCAAGCAGCCTACTGGCCAAGCCTCTCTTCCCCAGATGCAGTCAGGGTAGGTGTTGGAGACCCCTGTTTGCCTCCTCACAAGGGAAAACATGTGAGCTACGGAGACCTGCCAGGACCTCCTCCCAGCTCCGCTCTCAGAGGGCAGCGCCATTCCTACACCACATCTCCCATGGCACCTTGCTGCTGCCCAAGTCGGACTGGGATGGGGAAGTCAGGAAGGCTGACAACTCTTTCCTGGATCCATGACAACAGGGAGGGGCGGGAGGACGTGGATCCAGAAGGGTCCCCTGCCCTGCCCCATTTTCCAGCCCTGCCACGTACTTACTTGTCCCCTCATTTCAGTAGCTGGCAGAAAGTCATAATTGAATTTGCAGTTGGGCCGAGAATGAAAAAAGAAAAGCCTTTACACGTCTGGGATTCATTTATCCCTGGTGATGGCCACATTCACACACTCTTTTCTGCCTGGATTTCCAGAGCATATTCTGGCTGACAATGTAAAGCACTCGCGTACACACAGGGAGAGAGTATGTGTACCCGAGGGCGCACTCAGAGAGCTGATGGCTGGTTTTGCTTGTGCCTCCGTCTGTTTGGACCAGTTCTGAGAGCACCAGGGTGTGTCCTGGGTGAGTCTGCATGTGATTATGTGCAGCTGACTACGTGAATGGGTCTATCTGCAGTGTTACCAGCGTGGACATTTGGGGTGCTCTCAGCCAGCCCTCCAGAAGGTAGCCCATGGAATAAGATCATGGTTCTGGCTGAGAAAGGAAAAGGTGGACATGGTAGCAGACATAATGGGGTGATGGGCACTGCCAAGCTGTCAGAAGGCTGCCCAGCCCTTTCCAGGCAGAGAAATGGGGTCACCATCACCCCACACTAGAGGAGGGAAAGCCTGTCCTACCTGTACTGTCTTCACCCTTCCCCCCAGCACCCCGCTGAGCACAGAGCTTCTTGAAAAGCACTAGAGCTGCCATTTCCCCAGTGCCTGCCACACAGGTTTCTCTCAGGGTAGTTCTCCCAACCCTGAGGGAAAGACCAGTGTCATTCCCACAGTCTAGAGATCAAGTGTCCTACCCAAGGTCCCCTTATCTGAGAGGCAGGAGCAGGATTTGGACCACTATGTGTTGCCTTAAACTACCATGATCTAGCAAGATCTCTCAGTGACCTGGAATCTGTCAGGCTGGGAATCCTTTGGTAGACCCAAAGAGCCTTTGACCCATGAAGGGCTGCTGCCGCACGGTGCCTAAGTTTGGGTTTCTGTACTAGGAGTGCTGTCAAGCTGCCCACTCACGGGGGGCAGGGGAAGGAGGGGTGCTCCCAAGCCAGCCATCAGCATTTCCACTTCTGGGGAGGTCTGAAGGGTGCTTTCCCTGGGGTTCTGGGTGGTGCTGTCTTTGGGTCTTTCCTGTCTTGAGGTAGCTTTAACCCCCGCCTCCTCTTCTCTGAAGTAAGCCTGGATGGGAAAACCACTTCAGGAGAGGAAGAAATAGATTAGCGAGAGATGCAGAGAGTGACAAAACACTAGCAGGTATTTTGGAAATGTATTACCCATTATATGTGTGAGTGATTTCTTTGTGTCCTTTGGTCTTTTACCATTTGTTAATGGGCAAGTTTCTTTTGCAAAGATCCTAGGACATGTCTGCTGAACCCAGTGGTAAAAGAGTTTCCTGCCTAGGCCTGGGCTGAGTCAGGGCCCTAGGTAAGAGGAGCCCCACAAGGTTCCCCTGAGCCCAGCTGGAGTATGAGGAGCAAGGAGCAGGGGATAGGGCAGCCCCAGCTCCGAGGCCAGTGGTAGAAACCTGGAAAACCAGCCAGGCTGGGGCAGGCACTCAGTCCCTCTCTCCAAAAGGAAGCAACCCCTCTCCCCACAAACCCACCAGGCAGCCCTCAAGGTGAAGGAGATGGAGCCCATGGTTGTCCATGGAGCCTACAATAAGCTACTGGGCTCTGAGGAAACTGGATGCCAGGCTTGCCCAGCTGGATTTAGGGGCCAGTGAAGAGTGTCATCTCGCCTTCCCTCCCCCTACCCCATATTCTAAGTGAATAAACCTGGGAGCCAGTAGGCAGAGCAGAGCACAGCCAGCTGGCCCTGTCCACCAATGGAACAAGGAGCACATGGAGGAAATGCACCACCCATTGCCAGAGGTTCTTGGTCTGCTTCCTGTCCCTGCTCATCTTTCTGTCTGTCTGTCTCTGTTTCTGTCCCTCAACATAAATCTGTTTCTCTCTACATTTCCCTTAGCTGCAGGCTCTCTTTCACAGGCAGGCAGGCAGGCACACATGCGCACACGCGCACACACACACACACACACACACACACACACACACACACACACGCATATACCATGAAAAACTGAGATCAAAACAAAGGCAGAGCAACAGAGTCTGAACCTACCCTGGGCCAAGCCACAGGGAACAGGAGCCGCAGCTATTTTCCCCAGAGGAAAGGAACCAAAGCAAATGAGAAAGGAGGGACAGGGAAGCCCCGCTACTTATTTCAATACCTCTTAGCCATGCAAGGCCCCAGCATGCAGGGTGAACCCTTGCCCTCGCCCAGTCTTCTTTCCCAAGCAGGAAACATGTCCTGGCTGTCACCAGTTCCCAGGCAGGGGATGCCCACCTGGCTCCTCTGGAAATCCTGTAATCCTACATTTATGAAACACATGGAGAGAGGATTGAGACAAGTTTGAGGTCCCCAGAGGTGAAAGCAAAAATGGGGGAGAGGGGCTGGGCAGGAGCAGCCCAGGCTGGGCTTGCGGTGCTTTCTGGGTCTGTCCTCATCCATCACCCGGTCCTGGATTGTCCGCATAAACCCAGAAAGGAATAGAAAGCAGAACGTGTGCAAAGGTGTGTATGTGTGCTTATATGTGTGTGTAGCTGCACATGGAGGTGCGTTCGCATGTGCACGTTTGCACATGAGTCTGTGTGTGGGTGTACAATCTCTCTCACAAAAACACCAGCAGAGAAAACAAAGGCATAGAACTGAGCATTCAAGATACAAAAGGCTTATCAAGTTTTAATGAACTGTTTCTTAACAGATAAGATTTATTCTACACCTTGCTGCCAGAATTGGTCTCAAATGTGGTGAACTAACTGAACTTTGGAACATAAAATCCTATTTGAAACTGCTCTGAGGACCTGGCTACTTAAAGAGAACCTGCAATGAGACAGTAAAGTCCCATCAGTGAAAGGAAGCAGTCTACCTCCTTATGGCCTGAGAGGTACAGACTGGGTGAGGCAGATGGTTAAGTTAGAGGGAGGCTCGGCACAATGCTAATGAGCGCTGTAGCACTAGAGGCAGCAGCAGGCAGGATGAGGGTGCCAAGGAGGCCCAGGGACCACCATAGGAAGCCATGGAACCGCCACAGGAGAGGTGAACAAAGGCAAAAGAGAGAAGTTGCCATGGGCTCGGGCTCCAGCCTGTGAGGGTGTATCTGGCTCCCTGGGGGGCAGTGGAGAGCCCAGCAGGGTTCCGTCTGACTGCTTGTGGACCAGGGATCAGGGTGCAGAGGACACAGGTTGAAGGCAGCGGCTCTGGGTTTCAGTAAGACTGGATTGCCGCTCCTGATCCTAAACAGAGAGATTGACGATGGGGTGAGAAACAGCCTGGGATCCAGCATCTGGGACAATTGTGAGGTTCTGGGTAAGGAGCACTGGAGAGGGCAAAAGTGCAGGGTGCTTCCTGCATTGGCACCCCTGTGACTGCAGAGATGAAGGGAAGAATAAAGCAAGAACCTCCTCAATGGTTGAAGGATGACGATTCTGAGAGCCTTTAGTGGTGATGCTGTGTCACCATGGAGGGATGCCCCATGGGTACACAGCTGGATAAAGTGCCTCAGCTCGAGACATGCTGGGCTACACAGAGACTCTGGGGCCCCCTGCCTCTGGAGTGCAAATGAAGCCAGAGGAGTGGGTGAGGTCACCTGGGAGGTCCATGGTGTGAGAATAGGGCAGGGGACAGTGCCCTGAGAAACACACTAGATCCACAGAGGACACTGAGCAGGCCAGGCCACAGAGGAAGGAGGAAAATCGGGTGAATGGGGCACCATGGAAGCCAAGGACAAAGTTTATCAAGAGCAAAGAACGTTCTTGCTCCAGGTACCGCTGAGAGTCAGGAAGGACAAGTGTCCCCAGATTTAACAACCAGGGCTAGACAGTGCTCTTGGGTGAAGTAGGAAAAGGGGCCCTTCCTCTAGGTAATTTATATCCCGCAGAAAACTACAATAAACACTGATTTTATTAGAATAAAATACTTTACTGCCATCTGTGGGAAAATTATTATAATAAATAATAAGCATATGATGTCTTAGAGGTGGTGCTTGCACACAGCCACGCTGGTTATTGGTGACGGCGGTAAAAACAGGCTTTGGGAAGCAGAAAGAAACTTATTAATAAGGATGCTTTGAGCTGGGGGTAACATACAATCCAACTAAAGGTGGCTTGAACAGTAAGGAATTCATGGTCCCGAATCACAAGACATCTTTTCTGGAGGTAGGGCCCTTCCAGGGTTGGTTCTTTCTCCATAGCTACACCGAGGATGAGCTCCTCCCCATCCACTCTGCCATCCTCTGTGTTAGCTTTCTTCCCTGAGTTTGTTCCCTCGTGATCACAGCTGACAGCCGCAGCTCCAGTCATTACATTTTTCCCATAAGATTAAGAGGCAGAAGATGAAGATGTGTCTCCATGCTTTTATGTTGGGAGAAATCTTCCTAGAAATGCCCCAGCCACCCTCATTGCCCTTCCACCTGTCCCTTATATCTCATTGATCATAAGTGAGTGACATAACTCTTCCTAAACCAGACAGTGGCTTTATTGTGATTGGTTGGATCACAGGGGGTGGAGGAGTGAGGATGAGGTGGGGATGTGTGTGGAGATGGCAAGTATAGATATGCTTTCTAAAACTTTGTAAACTGAAGAGGGAGGGAGACATGAAAGGCGGGAAGGGCATTTTGTCTGTGCCTTCTACATTTTTGAACTTACTTATCCAAAATGTACTTGTCAAATGGTGCCATCGTCTGATCACTCATAAAGCCAGACAATTGAGAGTCACCTGGAATTTATCTCCCATCCCACCAATCCTAAAATCCTAACCAGCCAATCTTCAAGTCCTATCAAGTCCAACTATTGAGTCTCTGGAACCCACCAAGGCCACGCCAGGGGATCTCAACAGCAGCTGCACTGATATTTTGGACTGAATAATTCTTTGCTGCCTGCAGCCGTAGCCCTGTGGCATCCAATCCCGTCAGATCTCGGAAGCTAAGCAGGGGTGGGCCTGGTTAGTATTTGGATGGGAGACCACCAGGGAACACCAGATACTGTAGGCTTGGGAGAAGGACCTGGCAACCCCCTCCCAAAAATCAATCTGCCATTGAAAACCCTATGAACAGCGGAGAAGCACTGGCAATAGTGTTTCAACTGTTATAAATAGGGTCGCTATGAGTCGGATACCAACTCGACGGCACCTAACAACAACAACAACAATTCTTTGCTGGAGGACTAGAGGAGGGGAGCTGTCCTGTGCTTTGTAGGATGTTTAACAACTACAGAATGACAATAGCACCCTGCACCCCACCCACCTCCCACCACTTATGACAATCAAAACCATCTCCAGACTTTGCCAACATGCCCTGGAGGGCAAAACTGCACAAGTGGAAATTCCATGGATCTTTAAACCCATTTCTGGCCATGCCCCATCTTTGCACTCTGTTCCCTCTACTGTCTTCTCCACTCCCTGTCCTTGACCTGTAACTCCTGCTCTTCCAGCAGTGAGTTCTGATGCCTACTTGTTCCCCTCTCCTGCTGAATGGGGATCTCTGGTAGTGCAGGACCTCGCTACTCCTACCATTGTATCTCCAGAGTGAGTACCTTGTCTGGCACATTCGCTGCACCCCGAGCGCCATCTTTCTGTATCTGTCTCTCTGTCTATAGATAGATAAATAGATAGATAGATAGATAGATAGATAGATAGATAGATAGATCTCTCTCTCTCTCTCATATATTGTTGTTGTTGTTGTTAGGTGCCAACAAGTTGTGTCCAACTCATAGCAACCTCATAGGGTTTTCAATGGCTGATTGTTTCAGGATTGCTTCAAGAGTGGATTGCCACGTCCTTCTATTTTTTGCGGTGCTGGGGATCGAACCTGAGTCCTCAGAAAGTATGGAGCAGCATTTTGCCAACTGAGCTAAACCCCAGCCCCCCTCTCTCTATATATAATATGTAACTTCTTTAGTGAATGAATGAAAGTCATGGATGAATGAATGAATTCACCCTTGGTCTAGATTAATGGACAGCTTTCTAATGGCCCTCTGCATTTAGCCACTCAGTGTCCCAGGCAATTGTTCTTCACCATTTGTGACCCAGGTCACTCTGAGCCATGTTGAGCTCCCTGGCCACTCACTCTGCAAGCAGCTATCTGCCATTGGGTCATATACCTGAAGCCCACTCTGTGCTTCCAGAGGACTCCTATTTTCTAAGAGAAGAACTAAGCTAGAATGATGATTTTAAAAACCATTATTGTGATTAAGGTCAGCTTTGCATCCTTTGGCACTCCTTTGCTGCCCCTAAAATGAAATTCAAACTCCCTAGACCCACCCTTCTGGCCTCTCTTCCCTCCCATCTCTGGAGCAGCTTTCCTCCTGGGAACAGCCCAGGAGCTAGAGGACTCTCTGAGGCCCCTTGACTCTGCCTCCCACTGTGTGTTGGGAACACCCTTCTCTTGGCCACGGCCAGTGCAGCTCTGCTCAGAGGATGCCCCTTCCTGAGATATTCTTCTGCCCCTCGGTGCCCTGGGATGGTGAGCACTCCTCTAATACCCACCATGAGGAGAGACTCTCGCAGCCTCACTGGGAGCTATATGTAACTCACAGCTCCATCATCAGAACCTGCACCAGGCCTGCCTCATGTGGTATCTTGATATTGTACATGTTTGCTGGACATGAGGCCCCTGAAGTTTTTCTTGGTGGCTTATGTGGTCCCAGGGAGCAGCATCCAGCCCAGCTCTAGGAATAGAGACACCTGTAGATGGAAGCCAACCCTGAGGAGGCCAGAACAGAGAGAGGCTGTAAGCCTTGGGTGATCTAATTGAGAAGCTGGATCAGCCCTTGCCTGAAGCCAGTCCTCCTGGATGTTTCATTTCCTTAAAGCCATTAAGTCTCCTTCACTAGCTGGACAGGGGTTTTCTGTTACCTGTAACCTAGAGCAACAAGAAAAAATGTGCACACTGATCCTCAAAACATTTGAACAGAGATGATAATTGCATGCTATTCATTTACTTCTTCTTACAGTCCCACAGTTGGAAGAAAAAGCAGGCCTTCTTTCCAAGGCTAACACCCTCCTCTATTTCTCCAGAAACTGGTTCCATTAATGACCCCACATCCTCTATTGTGTCTTTGATCTTTCCCTATCCAGTGGCTTCATGCTCCCTACCTTCAGATATTCTCAGGTCTCCCACCCTAAAAGCTCTCTGGGCCCCTTCAGAAGCTGTCACCCAGGTCCTGCCTCTTCCCTCCCCCCCCCACCCCCCGCTCCTCTGAAGGCTGCTTCCCCCCACAGGCCCTCACAGCAAATCCCCAGTGAGAGCTCCTTGTCAGATGGACCTTTCTGAAGAGCTCAACACCCTGTCCCTGCTGTGTGCTCCAGGGGTCAGGGGTCAGGGCTTCAGAACAAGCCCCCCAGATTCTCAGGGCTCAGACTCAAACTCGCCTGAAGAAAGAAGCACCCTGTCCAGAGGTGTGGCTTCCTCACCCAGGTATCAAACCTGTCTCAGTCACCCCTGGCCTCAGCTCGAGTCCCATGATGCAATAAAGAGCCAGGGTGGCTGGGAGGATCCCTCAGGGGCCTGGAGGCCTGGGCCAGCGGAACAGGCAGGCAGTGGGAAATTGGAGAAGCCTCCCTGGTGACAGGAAAGGAGGTGGCCAGCATTCCAGCCCCTCAGGCAAGAGGCAGAGTCCTCTCTTGGAAACTTTGGTGCAATGTTTTCCAGCTCTTTGCATTTTTCTGAGCATCTTCCTGCCACTCCTATAGATTAAGCTGGGCTTCTCCAGGAAAAGTCAGACAAACAGCTAAGGCCAAGCTTCAGACCGCAAGAAAAAGGTGTCTCTCTCCAGCCCAGATCTTTAAAGCAGAGCAAGGAAGCAGAGGGGGTTGGAATCCTAAAAGCATCAGGGCCAAGGGCAAAGCCAAAAGTCCAGTGGCCCTCCCTGCCTGAGTTTCTAGCCCACCTGAGCAAAGAGCAGCCTCAGAAAGGAAGTGGGTGCCCAGGTGAGGAGGGGCAGGAGGAAGGGGCCAGACATGGAGCCTCAAAGCCACCCCTCACCAAATCCTGGCCACTTCTGCCTCCAAAAGTCTGCTCCAGAAATGCGGACGCTCCCCCCATACCCTGATCCACCCAGACACATCCCCTACACAGCCACCCTGACTCGGGCACCGCAGACATGCACGCCAACAAGCTCTGCGGTTCAGTCTGCTTTATCCTGAAACACATAGTGGCTGATCCAAAAGGGAGAGGGGCTGGGGAGAAAGAGATGATGAAAGTGGGGTGATCCCAAGGCTCAATGTCAGCAGCTCTCGGAGCACGTGCCCTTCTCTCAGGCAGGACTGGCAAACCCCGGCGTCTGGAGGAGCTCCGCTGTGCTGGCAGAAGAGCAGGCCAGTCCTGGGCAGGAGGGCAGCCCGTGCCCCCTTCTCCAGCAAGGAGGGTCCTCAGCTGAAGGGCTTCACTAGCTTCATGGCAGCATAGTTCTAGAGGGAGAGATGGAGAAGACAGGGCCATGTCATGGCCCTATGGGGCTGTCCCAGTGCTGGGGAGCTGCAGGCAGTGGGGCTAGGAAAGGATGCTTATGGCTTTTCAACAGCCTTCCTGTGTCCTGCCCCACACCACCTATCTTCCCCGCTAGGCTCAGCACTCCACCCTCCTGGCACTGCCAATCGGGCGGACCCACCCCCTCCCAAGCCCACTCACACCCTCCAGTCTGGAGGCAATGCTGCCCAGATCGCCATCCTCTCCATAACCTGGAGCCCACTCTCTCCTTCCAACCAGCTTCCAGGAAGCCTCTGGTGACTGAGGGCCTGGCCAACAGGAGCCTGCCCTGGCCTTGTCCAGGTGCTGGGGGGAAAACTGTGATCCCCTCACCACTACCCCCACACACACAGGGAACCCAGGGCTCATCACTCACCATGCTCCTGTCAAGAAAGACACAGCAACTTGAGGTGCAAGTGTATGGGGATGACCCCAGAGATGGGTCACCCTTGCTTAAGGGCTGCCTACTGCGGGACTGACAGGGGCTCCCCTCCCTGCTGCTCCCTCCAAAGCACCATGAAAACATACGCAACACAGCACAGGGCTCCTAATTGGGACAGCATGTTCCCCACCACCGCCCGGGGAAGCCAACCCTGGAAACAAAGCTGGCCCTCCTTCCCCGCCAAATCGCCCGCTGCCTCCCCACACTGGCCCTGCTCCCAGCCGGTGTGGAGGGGGAGCCGAGCCGAGAGGGATCAGACAGGCTGCCCCTCGCCCCCCCTCTCCCAGGGGAATTTCCAAGAAAGTAGGGAATGGGCCAACTATGAGAGCTGCCCAGCCTTGGACCCTCTGCACTGGGCCTGTCTTGGGGTGGCTGGCATAGGCCCTCTGCCCTGAGCCTGAAAGCCAGGTAAAGGCACCAGCCTGGCTCCTGTGGGTGTGGGACAGGCCAGGTGATTGTGTGACTTGGGTGGAGGGAAGTGGGATTGCCCAGCCTGTAACAAGGCCTGCAGGCAGAAAGTCTGCAGCCTCATCCCAGGTGGCCCTGCAGCCTGAACTCTGGCCTGGGATCCGCCCCCTGCACGCCTGCTCTGGGACAGGGAAGGCAGGGTCAGTATTTGAAGAGGACAATTTCCAGAAGAACCCAAAAGAGAGTAATGCTGCTGTTGGCCAGGGAGACGGGAGGGGCTCCGATGCCCTCCATGCGTGCTGTTCAGCTCCTGAACACGGGGCTAAGGCTGCTCCTCAGGGTGTGGCCGGACCACAGCCTGGAGGCCCTAGAAACCTCCCTTCCTCTCCTGGACAGGCAGCGGAGCCTCTTTCCCAGCCCCCAGGCTCTAGGGCTGCCACCAAGGGCCCCACAGGCCAGGACCTGGCTGGCCAGGAGTTGTTTAGACACTGAAAGGTGGTGATGCCACCTGGGACCTGGCCCTCCCCTCGCCAGGCTCTGCAGGAAGAGATCTGGCTTGACACACAGGTGCCCAAGGAAGGTGAAGGAGCTCCCCTGACACAGTGGCAGTCATAGAAGGCCAGAGCTGACCTAGTCCAGCCCCTGGGCATGCAGATGGGGAGGTCTTGGCAAGGTCACACAAGAAGTCACTGGTGGAGCGGTACTTCTGAGTTCAAGTGCAAAGCTCTGTGTAGTACAACAGCATCACTCCAACCTAATGTGCCCCAGGGCAGAGTCTCCCTCTGCAGACCTGAGGCCTGCCCAAGACCCTACGTCTGGGAAGCTCCCCAGTGACCACCGTGGTAAGAGCAGCAGTCTGCACCAGCTCCTTTCTGAACCCCATGGCCTGAGCCTCCTGACTACCCACAGTGCTTGTCCTTATTTCCTGGTCCCAGTGTCTTCCGGAAAGCCAAGAGTTCCCCAAAGGCAGGAGCCTCAGCCTCTCTTCCTCAGGTTCCCAGCTCCCCTCACCTCCTAGACACACACACATACACCTCCTCCATGAAGTGCCCACCACTCACTGAATCTCAGCCACGTACGCCCAAGCGAGAGAAACTGAGGCACATCAGGAAAAGGGGGGCTGCACATCCCACCTTGACTTGGCAGCCTGGGCTGCCCCCTGGGAGCAAAAGCCAGGCAGAAGTCCTGAGGCCTCCCCTAGATAACAGGCCACCTCCAGTGGTAGCTCACAGCCCAGAACACTGCACTTGCGTGGGCCCTTCCATGGGCCTGTCTCTGATCTTATGTTTATAACCCTGCCTTGCTTTCCTTAAACAGACCCCTGATACTGTGAAAACTTCATATCCTCACAACCTGGACCCACTCTTGCACCACAGTCAAGTTTTACCAGTTAACCATAACACTTCTTGCTGAACCCAGCAAACATTTCAACAAAGCACCCACAGCCAGCTTAGGCAGCCGGGCCAGCAGCTAGACTCATGGGCCATTCTGCTTCTAGGGCCTTCTCGGTCACAATGGCCCACAGGCCAGCTGGGGCCTGGACACCCAAACCAGGTTGTCCCTTCCACTGTTCCTCATGGCCTGTGACAGTAGGGGCTGCATGGGGTGGCCTGTGTCTTCAACTCTGCCTCCTGGGAGGCGCGCTGCACTGCCAAGGCCTCGCCTGCTACCAGCTCCAGTGCGAGAAAGACCTCCACCCCTTCCCATCTCCTGAGGGTTCACAAAGCAAAGAGTTCACCTGGGAGTCATTCCCCAAGCAGTCTGCCTGCCGTGGAGACAATGCTATAGGCTGGAGGCCAGGACTCAGGCCTGTAGTGGGCACCAAAGTGAGCCCTGGGCAGGAACTATGCAGACTGCTGTGCAGCCTAGAGCCAGTCCCTTCCCTTCTCTGGGTGCTTGTGTTTTTTCCAGGAAAATCAGGGCATCAAGGGACTGATGCCTCCATTCTCTCTACTTCGATATAGGTTTAGTATTCATATTAAGAAGTTAAAAAATCTTTTAAAGGACATGAAAAATCAGGTGGTAGCCTGAGAACGCTGTGATAGCTCCAAGGTCTAAAGTACCAAAGACCCTGGAAGGCTGGAGGATTTTCATGGATCTATGATGAGTTGTGAAAGACAGGCAGAGCACACAGACCTTCACCATCCTCCCGGAAGCAGAGCCCTGTGGAGCTAGGGACACAGCAGCTGTGGTTGCTATGGTCCTGGCAGCCCTAGCCAGCTCTTTGCCAGACATCAACTAACTCCTTCCCAAGTGAAAGGGACCCCAAGTGTGCACTATGGCAAGTGAGGGGCTCCTGGGCCAGTGCCCTGCTCACCCCTTCTTCTGCAGGCCCACTCCACTGTAGAAGGAGGACATGCTATCAAGGTCCTCGGGGGACACTGGGACCCTCTCCCAGGCTCAGCAAGTGCTGTCCACAAGCCCAAGGGGCTGTCTTCTCTCCTCTGCTCTGCTGGCCACTTTTCTCCTTCCCCTCCACACCCAATTCCACACCCTCCTTCCACAAGTTCCCTGTCCATGACAGCTAACGGGACCTCACCTGCTGTCAACCACTCTATTTACACATTCTAGGGGCTTCCTTATATTAGCTGTCTCTCTCTCTAAAGGAGAGGGACTCGGTTTTCCCCAGCAGACTAAGAGCTCCTCAAGGGTAAGGCTGTATCTCTACCAGACTCGGGGGGTCCCAGAGTAGGGGCTCTGTCTCCTCAGCAGCCCTGGGACTCCCCAGGACAGAGGTTATTTCTCTCCACCAGGCTGGGGCAATGCCATGAGAACAAGGATGGGTTCCCTATCCAACCAAGAGCTCCCCTGAGCCTGGGTCTGCCTCCCGCATGGAGCATGCTCACCGGGAAGGCGTAGACGAAGATGCCCAGGAACAGCAGGAGGATGAAGAGAATGATGAAGAGGATGATGGCACAGCGGAAGCGCCGCCACAGGATGAACTTCATGGTCTTGTACGGGGAGGTGAACCACAGGAAGGAGGTGTCAGGGCGCCTGGAAGTGAGATCCCAGGGGTCAGCGAGGCCCTCCACAGCACTGTGTTCTCCAAACCCTTCTCTCAGCAGGCTGAGACAGCAGGCTGAACAGCCCTGGCTCCCCATGTTCCCCCAGGACCTGTCCAGCCTCCAGGCCCCCGGCACCGGCCCCTAAAATCAGTCCTTCAAGTCTTGTCCCCTCTCCGCAGAGCCTGCACTGAGGTGTCACCCACCTCGGCCGCCTTCCTGCTCTTGGTGCTGCTGAGCCCCTTCCCAGAATCACTTCCCCAGGACCCTCTCACCTCCTGACCCACAGTCAGGACCACACCCAGACTACACACTTAAGAGGTGGGCAGAATCTCAAGGGCAGCCACATCAGGTGGGCAATGGCACAGTGGGCCCCCAGATAAGCCAAGCCACCTGCCCGGATGCAGACAGCTGGGCCATACTCAGGAAGGATGGCAGGAACTGAACCCAGAAAGCTGGTCTTTGCTCACTCCCAACCAAGATCTTCTAACTTCTTCCCTCGGTCAGCCCCACAACTCAAAGAACACACAAGACTATGTCTCAGTCATGGCCATGTTAACACCAGCTTGCACACCCTGAGGCTCGTGGCCTTCTCCTCTATCTCTGTCAGTTCCCAACATCCTGGGGCCAGGGCAGCTCTCACTGCTCTGCTAGCCGCACAGCACACAGATAGCACTGTGATACAGTGAGCCATTTGTGCTGAGCATGCTGTGGAGCTGTGCTGTGGAGGGTGGGGGACATGTCAAACATAGCCCTGAACCTTTCAGGGACTTTCAATGTCTTTCAGTGACTGCCTCAGCACCAGCCTCCAAGGTGTCTCCATCCATGGCTCAGTCTATTTCCCTAAGAGGTCTGTGGTGTAGGAAAGACAAGTATTGGGTCTCCTAGGCTCACAGACAGGAAAGCTAAAGTTGAAAGGCCATTTGAAAGCCACATTTCCACAACCTCGGAGTGCCACAGTGGGCCACTTGGTGAGGAAAAGACCTTAATCAGAATATAGAGCTAACCAAAGCAGGTAAGAGAATTTCAGCCACCGCCTCTCTTAGTTGGAATGACTGTATTTAACTTTGTTGAGACTGCAAAATGGGGCTAATCTCTATCCAGTAGGGAAGGTTCCAGAGCACAACATGTACCTACCACATGACAGCATGCTTGGCACAAAACCAGTGGGTACCACAATAATGCCATCTTCTTTACCACTGTTATTGTTATTCATTTTTAAAATTTTTGAGACAAGGTCTCACCATGTAGCCCAGGCTGACCACAACCCTCCTGCCTCAGCTTTCTGAGTGCTGGATTACAGGCGTGTGTCACCATGCCCAGCTTAGTGCCTGCCTCTTGAATCACCCAAGCAGCCCAGCATTCCCTGAGATGGTTCCTGTTACCTGCCTCTCTTGAGTCATGTGGACCTTGTAACCTTGTGGATGGCTATGTACTAGGGTGCCTCCTGGAATTGTGGTCCTGGGAATCAGGGGTCAGGAGATGGGCACTAACCTTGGATCCTCGAGCTTAGGGTTCATGTTGGGCTCATCCCGACCCTGGCCAGCGGGCCGTTCCTCATGCTCACTCTCCGTGACGATCTCCAAGGTCATTTCCAGCTTGCCCTGTGGATACAGAGCCTAATTAGAAGAGCCAAGTCAGGACAAACATAGGGGCTATTTTATTATTTTTTAAAAGATGTAGGGTTATTCTAATCATAAAAGTAGTACCTATTCCTTATAGAACATTTAGAAACTACAGAAATGTAAGAGACTATCACCCACTCTGTCAGTATTTTTATGCATAATAGCTACAAGTATGTGATAAATTACACTCTATACATCGTTTTATAGCTTGCTTTTTTCACTTAACAATGTATTTCACTACACAATTATATATTCTTCAAAATTTGGTTTTTAATGACTGTAAAAACATTTCATGGTTGGTTAATCATAATTTATTTAGTAAATTACTCATTTTAGTTCATTTAGGTTATTTCTAACTCTTTGATATTATAAATAATGCTAAAACAAACAGCTCAGAATCTAAATTTTTAATTTTATCTGGTTATTTCTTTAGAAGAGAATTTAGAAGTGGGATTACAGGGCTCAAGGGCATAAATACTGTTAAATTGCTATATTTCACCAAACTGTTGCCTCACACAGTAAAACCACCAACACCTCCCACAGAAGTAAATGAGAATGTCCATCTCCCTGCATCCTCATCAGTGAGGAATATTTCTATTTATTAAGAATCTAATTTAAGCCACCAGGTGCAGTGGCTCATGTCTATAATCCTAGTGACTCAGCAAGTGGAGACAGGAGGATGGCAATCTCCAGACCAGAGGTAGCCTGCATAACTTAGCAAGACACTGTCTCAAGGTAAAAAATACAAAAGGGGCTAGGGGTGCATCCCAGTGGTACAAGACTTGCAAAGTGTGTATGAGGCCTTGGGTTCAATTCCTAAATAGCACAAAAAAGAAAGAAAGAAAGAAAGAAAGAAAGAAAGAAAGAAAGAAAGAAAGAGAGAGAGAGAGAGAGAGAGAAAGAGAGAGAGAGAGAGAGAGAGAGAGAGAAAGATCGATCTAATTTAATTTTAAAAATCACATTTAAAAATATACCTTTAATTACTAGAAGAAATAACCCTCTCTTTTCATGTTTAATGGATAATTGTACTGCTGTGAATTATCTATGTATGTCCTTTGCTCATTTTCCTTTGGGTGTTATTATTTCTTGTTAATCAATATGATTATTCTTTACATAACAAGGATATTTCATTTCAAGGGTCACCTTAGGTCTGGCTGGCTGCCTGTTGTTTCTAGGCAAACTATCAAGGACTAACTTCCTCCCCAGGCCGCTCTGGACTCAGGGGAGGATGGTTCTCCTGGTCCTCCAGTCACTCCCCTGAGCAGATCTGTCAACGAGGACAGCAGAGCAAGCCTGGACCTCAGGACAGTCCTACTCAACTGGGAGAAGCACAGCCTCTGTCCCACCACCAGGAAGCCTGGATCTAGGAGAACTCAGGACCTGGATCACTGTTAAGGTCAGTAAGGGGAAAAAGCATGCCATCTTTCCATTTATATGGGCTTCCTGTAGGATGTGAGCCTCAAGGAAGAGGAAGCCTGGGAATCGGAAGGGAAGAGGGAGAACATGTTTGAAAACAGGGAGAAGACAGGAACCGTGAGCACTCATGTGCCTGCAAGATCCCATGGAATCTGCTGGGCTGGAATAAGCAGACTCACCGCCAAAATCTTCTTCTCACCCTCCTCTGCTGTGCAGGGCCACCAACCCTTCACTGTCTTCTGTTCAAAAAGGGACACAAACCATTCTGGGTGGAAGGTGTCATCCAGCTGGTCCAAGGAGCACTTCTCAGATGTCTTAGCTGGCTTGGGCATGCGGTTGAGATCCAGCTGCAGGGAGCCTGGGACAAAGAGAGATTCTTTAGCTGAGGGTTTCCCAATTGCTGCCAACCTAGGAGTACCTTGGGGCAGGCAGGTTCAAGAAAAACTCAATGTCACCTCAGGTTCTACTCATGGCTTAGCCATGGGTCAGATCCCACCAGCCCTCCATCTTTCATTGTCTCTCACTCCCTCCATATGGCTTCCTATCCATCTATTCATGCATCATTGTGCCCACTTATCCACCCTATTTACTCACCCTTGACAGAGCTATCCACCACTCCAGTTATTCATTTTATGGTAACATATCCATTCATTGTCCACTGTCTATATACATCTGCCTGGCATTTTTTAAAATATTTTTATTGTGGTAAAATATACATAACATAAAATTTATCACCATAAACAGTTCTAAATGTACGATTCAGTGGCATCAATTACAGTCAGAATGTTATTCAACCATCACCACTACTTCCAAAAACTTTTCAGCCCCAAAAGAAACTCTGTACCCATTAAGCAATAATCGCCATTCCCTTCTCCCCTCAGTTCCTAGAAACCTGTGTTCAGTCTCTATGAAGTTGCCTCTTCTAGATCTTTCACACAAGTGGAATCATAACATTTTATATATCGAGTTTATTTCATTCAGCACCATGTTTCCAAGGTTCATCCACATTATAGTATATACTTGTATAGTATATACAAGTAATATTCTTTTTATGGTTGAATAATACTCTAAGAAGTTTCCAATTTCTCCGCATCCTCACCTCACCTTTCTATTTTATTGTCATTATTATATATAACCACAATTACTGTCATCCTAATGGGGATAAACCTGCAGCTATAGCACCGTGGCGTCAGATCCTGTCAGATATTGGAAGCTGAGCAGAGTTGGGCCTGGTTAGTACTTGGATAGGAGACTACCTGGGAACACCAGGTGCTATAGGCTTGGGAGAAGGGCCCAGCAACCCATTCCCAAAAAACAATCTGCCATTGAAAACCCTTTGAATAGCAGAGATGCAATAACAATACTGTTCACCTATTGTTCATAGGGTCGCTATGAGTCGGACACTGACTAGACAGCACCTAACAATAACAACAATAATGGGTATAAAGTGATAGCTCATTGTGGTTCACCCATCAGTCTTTTTCCTCTACCCATCTAGTTACCCAAACAGCCATCTTTTTATACTGTTCCATCTACTCACCCATTTTATACATCATTTCCCTGCATAACTGCAGGATTAAGTGAAGCCACATGAAAATACTAATATTTAACTAATTTTGACCTGTTAAAAGAGCAGTCTCACATGGTTTCACCTAAGCCAATCACAACATGATAGAATCAAGAGACCAGAACATAGTTTACTGAAGGGATTAAATGGGAGCGATAAATTGACAATTTGTTTCCTCAGGCCAAATTAAAGAAATTCTTGAGTACCATGGAAAAGAGATTAGATTGTTTAATGGTACAATGCTCAGTTACTACAGCTGAGCATTGGATCTATTTTTCTAGTTTTCTATCTACTTATCCATTTTTCCATCTATCCTTGTATTCATCCATCTATTTCAACCTATCTATACATCTCTATGCCTGCAGCTGTAGCCCTGTGGCATCCGATCCTGTCAGATCTCGGAAGCTAAGCAAGGTCGGGCCTGGTTAGTACCTGGATGGGAGACCGCCTGGGAACACCAGAAGCTGTAGGCTTGAGAGGAGGACCTGGCAACCCCCTCCCAAAAAAATCAATCTGCCATTGAAAACCCTATGAAGAGCAGAGAAGCACTGACAATAGTGTTTCCCCTGTTGTACGGAGGGTCACTATGAGTCAGATACCGACTCGACGGCACCTAACAACAACAACATACATCTCTATAGCTACCATTTGCTGAGCACTGTATCTATCCATTAATATAGTTATTATTCCCTTTATCTACTTGTTCAATCCATTATCAGTATTTACCTATCTACCTACCTACATATCCTTCCATTCAGTGCAGATTAATGTTCATTTCCCATTTGAAATATGGTCTCAATATAACATCTAGTAAATGTTGTTGTTAGGTGTCATCAACTCAGGTCCAACTCATAGCAACACTATGTACAACAGACAAAACACTAACCAACACTGTGCCATGCTCAGCATTATCATCAGCGCTTCATAAGGTTTTCAATGGCTGATTGTTGTTGGGAGTGGGCTGCCATGTCCTTCTCCCAAGCCTACCACACCCAGGATTCCCAGGCTGTCTCCCATCCAAGTACTAACCCGGCCTGTCCCTGCTTAGTTTCTGAGATCTGACAAGATTGGATGCCACAGATGTACAGCTACAGGCATTAATATCAGGGTATTAAACCACACACATACATGTGCTCACATGCATGCATGCACACAAAAAAATTATCCCAGCATGATCTACATAAAAGAATATAAGAACCCAGACATGGTGGCTTCTGTGATCCCAGCAATTAAGAGGCTGAAGTGGAAGTTTGGGGTCAACCTGGGCTACATAGCAACAGAAAGATGGGAAGGAAGGAAGGAAGGGAGGAAGGAAGGAAGGAAGGAAGGAAGGAAGGAAGGAAGGAAGGAAGGAAGGAAGGGAGGGAGGGGAAAGGGAAGGGAAGGGAAGGGAAGGGAAGGAAGGGAGGAAGGAAGGAGGAAAGGGGAAGGGAAGGGAAAAGAAGGGAGGGGAAGGGAAGGGAAAGGAAAGGAAGGAAGGAAAGAAGGAAGGAAGAAAAAAGGGAGGGAAAGGGAGGGGAGAGGAAAGAAGAGGAGTGGAGGAAGAAAGGAAGAAGAAAGACTATAACAGGATTATCTGTGGATGGTGAGATTATAGATGATTAACTTCAAAATAAACATATTCAAAATATATAAAAATGTAATTACAAAATATTGTAAGGTAAAAAAGAAAAAATCTCATAGAGTTAAAAGGTAGTATGTGCTAATGGTTTTATTAAGTTTTATTTTTTAAAACAAAGGAAGAGCCTGTTTGACTTTATTTTGAACACCAATTTCTCATTCAGCAAGAATGCAATTTTCTTTTTTTTTTTCTTTTAAAAATTAATTTTCTATGCCAGGCATGGTGGTGTACACTTGTAATCCCAGTGCCTCAGGAGGCAGAGGCAGGAGGATTGCAAGTTCGAGACCAGAGGCAGTCTGCGTAACTTGGCGAGACCCTGTCTCATAAAAAAGTAAAAAATGGGCTGAGGGCAGTTCAGTGGTCCAGCACTTGCAGAGCATGCAAGCACGAGGCCCTGGGTTCAACCCCAGTACTGCAAAAAATAAAATAAAATAAAATAAAATAAAATAAAATAAAATAAATAATTTTCTAAAGCCTTATCCCATAGAGGATAGATTGATACCAAGAATTTTTAAAGTCTATAGCAAAAAGATTTCATAAAATTAAAAGGCAAATGAAAAAATGGGAGGAATTATTTGCAATGGATCCTTAATATGGAAAAGGCTCTGAAAACCAATAATAAAAGATGAACATCTCAAAACTATGAAAAAACTCACCAATAATATGAATAATACTTACATTTTAAAATTTCTACCTTATAATTAATAAATGCAAATAAAAAATAAAATGAGCTATCATGTTGGCTGGGATTTAGCTCAGTTGGTAGAGCACTGCACTGCAGTCTCTGAGGTCCCGAGTTCAATTCCCAGCACCGCAAAAATGGGAGAAGGACCTGGCAATCCACTCCTAAGGCAATCCCAAAACAGTCAGCCATTGAAAACCCTAGGAGGGTCGCTATGAGTCGGATACCCACTCGACGGCACCTAACAACAACAACAACATGATGTTGGCAATTTTTTTAAAAACTGTAACAGTGACAGCAAACATTTATAGAAAATGGAGCTTTCCTACAAACAGGGCAGAGGGGAGAATGTCAATAAGTAAATCCTTTCTGAAGAACAATTGAACAAAATATTTTAAATCCAATAAAATGTGCAAAGACTCCAACAACTCTACTTCCTAGAGTTAAGGAAAGTTATGGAAGTTATAGACAAAGAGTCCACAGATGTATGCCTAGAGGTATTGTTCACATGGAAAACCTAAAGATGGCATGAATATCTGCCCAGAGAGGATAAGCTATGCAAAGTAGGGTCAATCTGTCTGATAGAATGTCAGGCAGGCACTAAATATGGTGATGTAGACATCAATGTAGACAGAAACCTATTGACCAGAAAAGATACTCTTGAAATGTTATTAGGATATAAAATAGTAAGTATAATTTAAACCCATTCATTTACTTTATACTTGAATATAGATTTATATATGTACATATGAAATGCACGCGCGCATGTGTGTATATATATATATATGTTGTTGTTGTTAGGTGCTGTCCAGTCGGTATCTGACTCATAGCAACCCCCAGAGGGTTTTCAATGGCTGACTGTTCCGGGATTGCCTTGGGAGTGGATTGCCAGGCCCTTCTCCCATTTTTGTGGTGCTGGGAATTGAACTCGGGACCTCAGAGACTGCAGCGCAGTGCTCTACCAACTGAGCTAAATCCCAGCCCCTGCATATATATATATATATCAGAAATAACATAGTATATGCCAAAATGTTAGTGCAGGTTGTCTCTGGATAATGAGATTAAGAGGTGGAAAGAAGCATTGCTTATCTATATTTTACTAATCTTTCTGTATGAATCCTATGCAGAATAGTAAGTAAACTAAAATTCAAATCTCCACTTTTACATATGACTCTTTTACAATGAAGTCCTGAAGCAGCTCTTGTCCTCTGTGGTCAACCCAGGCCAGGAGAGGCAGGGGTCCGAGGACAGGAAGAGCTGACAGCAGTCCCTGCTGGGGCTGCTCCTCAAAACACCCCTGCAGGGTCCAAGGCCTCAACAAAGCCCAGCCTTGCTTTCTGCAACCACGGGCCATGCAGGAGTGTGTCACTGATCTGTCCAAGGCCATCAGCTCCCAGGTAGCAGAGCAGAACTACAAGCTGGGGCTCCTGACTTCCTGGGCTTCCTTTCTCATGAGTTCACTATTTATTTTTCAATTGTGGTAAAATGCACTTAACATGAAATGCACCACTTTAACGATTTTAAAGTATGCAAATCAGTGGTGTCTAGTATATTCACAGAATCATGTGACCATTGTTGTTGTTGTTAGGTGCCGTCAAGTCAGTGTCTGACTCATAGCGAACCTAGGCACAAGAGGCGAAACTGTATTGTTAGTGTTTCTCTGCTATTCATAGAGTTTTCAATGGCAGATTGTTTTTTGGGAGTGGGTTGTCAGGTCCTCCTCCCAAGCCTACAGCACCTGGTGTTCCCAGGTGGTCTCCCATCCAAGTATTAATCAGGCCCCACCCTGCTTAGCTTCCGAGATTGGACAGGATCAGATGCCACAGTGGTACAGCTACAGGCATGTGACTATTACTACCATCTAATTCCAGAACATTTTCATTACCCCAAAAAGAAACCTTTTTAACCATTAGCACTTCCTCCTCACTCCCTCCTGTAATCTCCACTAATCTACTCTTCCTCTGTGGATTTGCCTAATGTAGCACTTCACAGACATGGAGTCATGCAATATTTGTCCTTCTGCAGGTTTTCGAGGTTTATCCACCTTTAAGTGTGGATGGGTATCTCACTTCTTCCTATGGCTCAATATCTCATGGTATGGATAGACCACATTTTACAATTACCCTGTTAAACATGAGGCCAGGCAGCCAGGACAAGTACACACCTGTGCTGGCTTTAGCCTGTGCTCCTCTCCCTCACACACCTGAGTCACAGCATCAAACACAGCCCAGGGGTCAACGCCACCTCTGCTAAAGGGCCACACTGGGGTCCCTGTGATCACTTGGACATTGCTCTCTGCCACTCACTTCACTCAATGCTGGGGACCCAAGGGCCTGAGCTCCTCCTGCCAGTTTTCCCAAGGGCAGGAGTTCTGGGACAGCCCCTGATGTATAGCTGAGAGCCGACCAGAAATGAGACTCACCCAGAAAGTCGTCAAAGGAAAACTTGTCATTGTCCCAGATCTGGAACACCACTCGCGCTGGGATTTTGCTCTCAGTCTTGTCCAGCCTCCAGAAGGCATCCTGACCCAGACAGGGAGCCAAGAAGGGAGCAAAGAGGCAAGGTTAGAAAGTCTGTGCTCCCTCCAGCTTGCAAGGCTGCCTGGAGGAGGCAGCGGAGTGTGGTATCCCCAAGGATCTTGTCAGAGCCAGGTCCTGGTGGGAAGACTGGGCAGGGCAGATCTGAATGACAATGTTCAAGGTCTAAAAAAGGACTGGGAAGGCTCCTTTCACCCTCCCATTTCACAGATGATGAACTGAGGCTTGGAGGAGTGAGAGGAGTTTGCCGGAAGTTCAACAGTTAATAATAACATTAACATTTCACTCCTATGCCCCAGCTGTCTACCAATAAGAACTCATTTATCCTTCCAACAACCTAGGAAGGAGACATTGCCTTGTTAACTGACGAAGACAAAGCAAGGAGCTTGTCTACAGTCACAGAGCACAAGCTGGCAAACTGGGATTCACACCCAGGCAGTCAGGTTCCAGGGCCTTGCTATCAACCCTAAGCCAGCAATGCACATGTGATCTCAGGGGTGAGGTGGGCTGGCTGAGAACCTGGGGTATCCCACCTACCTTGACTGTTCCTGGAAAGAACCACAGCACAATGCTGTAGGGGGCTAGCACCGGGACAGGGACCCTAGCTCTTCCTTCACCCCCCATTGACCCCACCTCACCTCTACCTCCTAGTGCTGCAAGGAGAGACAAGCCCTGTGGGGCTGGGTTGGCCCCCGGGTCCAGCCCCACTGACCCCGAAGGATTGTCCCTGGCCTTTGCCACTCACAGCTCCTTGTTCTCTGTTTTCTCACTGTGGCTTTATCAGAGCAGGTGGCAAAGACAGGAAACACTCTGACCTTCCTGCAGATGGTGGAGACTTGTACCAAAGTCTCTCTAAAGGACAGGCATGGTGGGGAGTCAGGGAACTTGGCTGACAAGAGGTATGCCTGGCCATGGATGCCGCTGTATCCAGCCCACACCCCAGCCTCCATATAAAGCCACACAGATGCCACCAAGCTTGGGAACTGAAGAACATGACCACTGCTGGTGAGGGGTGGTCACCATGCACAGCCCTAGCCACAGCTTGCATTGCAGCCTGGGCTGGGGAAGGCATGCAGGTCCCTGGCAGTCCTGGGCACCCCAGCCCTCTGTCTGGTTCCTCCCCTTCCGGGCCGAGCCTCCTGCAGGTGTCTCCCTCCTCTGGCCAGCTTTTACAGCCAGCTCCAGGCCCGCCTGCAGGGCCGCCAGTGGCCTCTGTTCCTCCTGCCTGCCCAGTTTATGGGCTCAGTAATGAGCCAGAGGTTCAAACGGCCCCTGGTGGGAGCAGCTGGGCGGGGGATCCAGCACGGGGAATGAGCCCCCCCAGGTCCCAGGCGCTCATTATGCTCCCGGCCTGGGCCCTTTTACTAGCTGTTTATTTGCAGGGTGGGTGCCTGACGTGCAGGCAGGCCCCGGTGGGTGTGCTGGACTCCAGGTGGGGAGCCGGCCAGGACAACCAGCAGTGGTTCAAAGCAGCCGGATGAAAGGAGACCTTGTACTTTACGACAGTCTCGTCTGGTTAATGGGGTCCCTGGAGGGCCTGCCTGCCAGAGGCCCTGAACCCCACGGCAGAGGGCTGGCTCTACAACAGGCCCAGGGAGCCCAGAGGCTGTGCGGCCCCAGCACTAACCCACCTCAGACCTGTCCCTCAGCCCAGACCAGCTAATTGGTGCCCCGCTGTGTGCCTGGCTCCACCTGCCTCTCGGGGTCTCTTCTCTCCTAGAGGCACCCGCTGGCTCCCTGGCCCTCCTGGCTGCCTCCAGAGTGACGTGGGCTATTTCTGCTTCTGCCTCTCCTCCTCTGACCTTCTCAGCGTGGCCTCCAACCACATTCAACCTAGGTCTGGAGTCAGGAGGAACTTGCTGCCTTCTCCTTCTCCCCAGCTGTGCCTCTCTCGCACTCCCTGACCTCTCTTCCTCCTTTCCACCCGACTCTACTGTGGGCTTCTCCTTCCAAGTTTAGCCTTCAGGCTAAGCAGGCCCTTCCCTACCTCCTCAGCCTCTCTCCCTCTGTAGCTCCCTCTGTGGATGACCCAGCTCTCTCTTTCCTTCCTTATCAGGACCTTCAGTGCAGAGACAAAACTCCAGTGCCAGAACAGAGCCACCCCAGTTCTTAATCAGCACCTGGAACGGGCTCAGGACTGCCAACTAATCCTTCTCTGAGCCACCAATCACCACTCTCTCACCTCACCCCTTCCCTTCCTCTCCCTCCATTTCTCTTTCTCCTTCAAGACAGCTAGTCCCCACCTTTTCCATTCTTCTCGCATCACCATGCTGTGGGGGCTTGCGTGTTGCTGTGAGGCTGAAAGCTATGCCACTGGTATTTCAGACACCAGCAGGGCCACCTATGGTGGACAGGTTTCAGCTGAGTTTCCAGACTAAGACAGACCAGGGAGAAGAGCCCAGCAACCCACTCCCCAAAAGTCAACCACTGATAACCATATGAATAGCAGAAAAACACTGTCAAATATAGTGCTGACAAATGAGCCCCCTAGGCTGGAAGGCATTCAATAAACAACTGGGGAAGAGTTACCTCCTCAAAGTAGAGTAGACCTTAATGACAGGAATGGACTAAAGCCTCTGGTACCTCTTTTTGCTGATGCAGCATGATTCAAAATAAGAAACAGTGGCTACAACAATGACTTAACCATAAAAAGATCATGTACATGGCACAGTGTCAGGTAGTATTTCGTTCTGTTGTACATATGGTCACTATGAGTTGAATCTGACTTGACAGCACTCAACAACAACCATGATGGATATGCACTGTTGGTTGTGGAGTGGGCATGGGTGGCAGCAATGCTGCTGATGGCAGTGGCGGAGGGAGAGAAAGTAGAAGGGTGCAGGGACAGTGGTGATAGCTTTGCAGGTAATAAGAGCAGGGGGAGAGGCTCTGGGAGCATCAACAATGATGGAGCAGTGTTGATGGTGAATGGCAGAGGTGGAACAGTGGTGGTGAGGACACAGGCAGTGAGGGGACTGTGGTGGTGGGATCTCACTGGCCCTGTGGCTGGGAGGGATGCTCACCTTCTTGGCGACAGAGCAGAGCTGCTCAGCCGGCAGGTAGTCAAAGGGGAACACGAACCGCCAGTTGAAGTTGCCCTCGCCACCCAGGGAGCGGTAGTGCACGTCAGTCTTCTGCTTATGCTCCTCGAAGCCCACCATCCAGCTAGACACACAGCAGGTGACAGTTCTCATTAGATTCCTGCCATATCACATCCTCCAGTAGAGCCAATGAGGAACAATGAAGGTAAGCAAACTTGCTAAATGATATCACAAATACGATTGCCAGTAAACTTCCATGATGTACAAAGTACGCCACACGATGGGAAATGTTCTGCCTTCTCAACTGCTCTCCAGGGGCATCCTTGACCCTGGCAATTTTAGCCCCAAGATGGGCACAGAGGCAGAAATCAGGAAGGAGGACGATTCCCCAAGGTGGAGGCCACCCTGTGAGACCCTCCTTGGAGGTTTGCTATCCTCCCCTTCCTACACCAGGGCTCTGCCCACTGGTGCCTCCGAGGGAGCAGGGCAGTCTCTGAGAGCTGGCGTGGGTGGAAGGCCATGGCTCCCTACCCTTTCACATAAATGTCGCTCATCTTCTCTCCCGTGAGGCTGAGGTCATCCAGGATCACATCCTTGGTGTTCCAGATAATACAACGCAGGAAAAACCTGGGGCAGGGAGGACAATGATTCAAATTTATATAGATTTCCCACTAAAGGGTAAGCAGCCAGTCACCCAAGAAGACTTGATGCCCACCCACCTGGACACTTGGCCAGGCCCAAACAAGAGCTGTGTTCTGAGGCCCAAGTGTCCCAAAGCATGGCCAATGGGAGACCTCCTGGCCCCACCTGCAGCTGGTTGCCACCCTCCCGCCTCCAGCTCAGCTTGAGCCTGTGGCTGGGCCAGTTACCTTCTGGCTTTCCGCGGGGTGATGTTGAAGGGAGGTCCAGGCCGTCCCAGGGCCTTTGGAAACAGGTCGATCCACATCTGCAGCTTCCCCTACGGAGACAGGAGTCTGTTTTCTTACCACCCTTCCCATTCAACCCACAGTTAGGCATGCCTGCTCTGTCCTGGGTACCTGGGAATAGGATAGAGGAGACCCCAGCCTGCCAGGAAGAAGCTCAGCACCCTGCAGGGAGAAACCTGAAACAGGAAGCCACGGGGCTGACTGCAGAGGGCAGCACACTGCTCCACAGGCCCCTACCCTGGGCAGGCTCCTCAGAGACAGTGATTGTGAGGCAGGCATCACTATGCCAGGGCTTGTACCACATCAGCGAGGGCCAGAGAGCTGGGTTTAGCCACAAGGACTCAGAAGGTCTCCATGACAGAAGCCACTCAACCTGCCCACTTGCAACTCCTTCTTATCTGCAAACCAAGTGGGATTTCTCTCCCCATCTCAAGGAGCAGGGATTGAAGCAGCTTGGTTGAGTCACCTCTGAAAATAACTGAGCCGGACGAGAGAACTGAGGTTTAACATCTATGCTGCCATGAGGAGGCTGGCGGCCTGGCCACCTAGGGGAGGCAGCTTCCTTCTCACAAAGGCATCTGCAGGACTCACCTTGGCTCCTCTCTTTCCCTTTCTCCTCTTCCAACCCCCAGCTCTCCACCACGTCCCCAGCAAGCCTTCCCTGGCTGGTCTGTAGCCTGCTGCCTGCGTTCTCCCTCCCTGTGCACGGGAGGCATCTGCTCTGTGGGTCTCTCTGCCACTTGATCCCCAGGTGCTGAGCGACCTCTCTGAACTCCCCACTGTAGTCCAGCACAGAGCTGGCATCTGAGACTGAGCCATGGACAGATGGCAGGGACAGGGACATCCTTAGGCCAGGGTGAGAGCAAGTCTTCAGAAAGACAGACCCTAGTCTGAGGCGAGGCCTCCACATGGATGAAAGAGGTGCTCAGCCACATTCCCCCAGCACTGAGGGCTGGAGGTTGCCAGGGAGGCCAGGCCAGGAGATCCCTCATAGGTCAACTATGGTGACCACTAGGATGGTGAGGAAATGGGTCAAGGAGGGGTTGGCCAAATACCAGAGTTCCCAGTGGGTCCTCTAGATGTCTGTGCTGCCCTGAGAGGGGGCTGGGCTCTGGGGTTCAAGGACTCAGGGCCCAGGAGTCCAGGTTCTACCTGCTCAATGTCCGGCTGCAGAGGGCTGTAGAGGGGCCGTGACTCCACGTGCTCAGGGACCAGGCCTTGCTGCTGAAGGACATGCAAAGCCAGGCGCTCCTCCACTGGGCCCAGATGTGGGTTTGGGATCCTGCCAGCCTCTGCTCCAGAGAGAGGACAAAATGGTGCCAGGAGCATGAGAGATGAAAGGGCTATCTTATAGGCAGGTTGACCAGGACCGTGCAAGGGCCACAGGAAGCCACTCACCCCCATCCCAGATACACTTGCTGTGGTCCTGTGTCTCACTGTCTATAAGGGAAACCTTATTGTCCACACACTCAAGTTAAGATCCAGATTTCCCATTGCTATCATTCCACCAAGCTTCTTCTGGAAAATTCTTCTTCCTGTTTTCTACCAATATAAATCCTCGTTTTCTGCCAAAGCCCAACCCTTCCAGAAAACCCTCCCTGACTACTCCCAACTCTGAACCTGACCAACTTTCACCCTCAGATCTGGCATCTTGGTGCTGTTAGTACTGCGCTCTGGTTCACATAAGTTGTTCTTTTAGTTGTTGTTTAGTTGTTGTCTGACTCATCCACGACCCTACATACAACAGGCGAAACACTATTGTCATGCTTCTCCGCTATTCATAGTGTTCTCAATGGCAGATTGTTTTTTGGGAGAGGGTTGCCAGGTCCTTCTCCCAAGCCTATAGCACCTAGTATTCCCAGGTAGTCTCCCATCCAAGTACTAACCAGGCCAGACCCTGCTTAGCTTCTGAGATCTGATGGGATGGGATGCCACAGTGGTTCAGCTGCAGATGTTCGTTTAGTAACACTAGTTAAAATAATGGTGCTGGGGTTTAGCTCAGTTGGTACAGTGATGCTCTGCTCTATCTTTCTGAGGCCCAATCCCCAGCACTGCCATAAAAAGGGGGGGGTGGGGGGAGAAGGACATGGTAGCCCATTCCCCAAACAATCCCAGAACAATCAGCCATCGAAAACCCTATGAGGGTCACTATGAGTTGGGCCCAACTCGACAGCATCTAACAACACAAGTTACAATAACAGGAATAACATCAAACACTTCTACAGCGCCAAGCCCTGTTCTTCATCAACATTAGCACATCTAATCTTCATAAATCTATGGTCATACCATCCTGATGTCTGATCCCATCTGATCTTGGAAGCTAAGCAAGGTCAGGCTTGGATAATACTTGGATGGGAGACCACCTGGGGATACCAGGTGCTATAGGCTTGGGAGAAGCAACCGGCAGCCCACTCCCAAAACAATCAGCCATTGAAAATCCTATGAATGGCACAGGAGCACTGACAATAATGCTGGGCACAGCACAGTGTTAGGGACTATTTCATTCTATTGTACATTTGGTTGCTATGAGTCAGATCTGACTCGATGGCACCTAACAACAACAGCAATCCTCAAAGGACGTTAGAAGCTAAGGGCCGCCATTGTCCCCATTTCACAGATATGAAACCTGAAGCATGGAGAAGCCCCTCCTGGGCAGCAGAACAGCTGAGATCGCACACTCATTTGGGTGAGGTGCATGAGCAGCATGACCTCGCACTTCCTCCCTCTCGTGCTTCCCCAGTACATCTCCATCTGCCAGGGAATGGGTCAGAAATGGGTGCTGTGGGTGGGAGAGGCCTGACCCGCCAGCCAGCAAGAGGAATTTGGAGCTCCCTGTGCCAGAGGCCTTGACTTTGGGAGTGGGAGTGGTCCACAAGCACACACAAGCACACACAGATACATACGCAGGTGCACCTGCTCGGGTGGGCCACAGACCCCCAACTGCATGTGCACACACATGGTGAACACACATTCAGCCATGAGACAGGCCCTGCCCACCTTAACGGGGCCCCAGAGGGAGAGGTATGGCACTGCAGGGCCAGGAGTCTGGCTCTGCTCCTGGCCGGCTGGTGACTCCGGGCAGATCATTAACCACTCCCAGCCTCAATGGCCCCATCTGTAAAAGCAGGCAGATGTTGGAGCTCACAATTTTATGACCACGAGCCCCGGTCCCTGTGCTAAAGTTGTTCACAGAGCAGCAGTTGCCACCGGAGGAAATGGTACCACCCCCAAAACAGATGCACATTCCGTAGGAAGAAAGAATGGGATGGAGGGGGGCCTAATGGCCGCGCCTGGCTCATGACAAGGGAGAGGCAGGAAAACAGAATGAGGAGGAGGAGGGGGATTGGGCACAGGGGCATCAAAGCCATCATTTCCCTTTTATAACCTCAGCACCAGCTCTGACATCAAACATCTCTGGAACAAGCAGGAGTCAAGGGGCCAGCTGGGCCTGTAAACACCTCAGGGGAGTCTGAGCTGCTCTGGGTGGGCGACACAGGCCTGTGGGCCTCTCAGACACATGGAACACATGTGGTGAGATTTTTGGCCACCAATATCAGGCAGACCCAGGGCGGGGCCGGGGTGCCGAGAGCCTTTCTGCCTGCCCTTTGGATGTTAAGGTACCTAGGCTGTATGTGGGGTAGGGGTGTGGAAAGGGGGCTCAGAAGGTACTTCAAGGTGAAATTGGCGGCCTAGTGCAATTCAAGTAGAAAACTGTTTCTCAGAGGTAGATGGACCCAAACCTCTGAGCAGGAGGCTGACTCCAACCCTGACCCTGACTTCAAACTCACCCCCAATCTTGCCCTCACATGGGCCCCAACGTGGCCTCCATGTCAGAGGGAGTTCTGACCCTGGCCCCACACTGAGCTCTAATTTTCACAATGCTATCACAGGTATGGACTGGTCCTGAAAGCATTAAGCTCAGGTTCAGCCCATCTGCACTGCCCTGAAGAAATCCAAGCCCTTATCCTTACGTCCACTGGGACCTTTATGATGGGAGGGCCTGAGGAGAGAGAGGCAGGGGGAGCCCATCACGGGTCAGGGGGCATGCAGCTGCTCACCTATCTCCTCAATGGTATATTCTTTATCCTGAAACATCACTCGGTCTGTCCGGTACACAGGGGCCTTGACTCTGTGCTGCTGGCAGAAGAGGTGCAGGAGTTGGGAGGGGCGGAGCTGGTCCCTCCACTGGTTCGGTCCTGAGCTAAGACCCAAGTACAAGACAAAGATGAGATACTGCAAGGACCCTGATGGAGGCAGAGGGGCTTACAATGACCTACGTACCGCCAACAGCGTCACCCACCCCTCACTTTCACAGTGGGTACTCCGTCTAGTCACTCATCATCCCCATTTTACAGATGAAGAAACTGAGACCCGAAGAGAAAAGGCCTTAAGTATGCATGGAATTGGAGCTTAGATGCTTCCAATTTCCAGAGTTAGAGAATCAGGCCCAAATAAAAACTCAAGACAGTGGGAAGAGGGTGGTATCCACACATGAATTCCCCTGACAGGCCACCACATAACCCCTCAGCTGGAGCCCATATGTCCCACTGTCTGTCTCTTTTCCTCTTTTCCTCTTCTCCCTCCTTCTCTCCCTCTCTCTTTCCAGGTGTCCAGCCCTTTGCAGGCCTCAGTGGTACATCCAAGAGAAATAAATTATAAAAACTTAATAAAGAGTCAGGTCCCTAGAATCAGACAGACAGGTTCAAGGCCTACTCCCATCATTTACAAACCATAACTTCTCTGAGCCTCAGTTTCCTCCTCTGTGGAGTGAGGACAACTGGGTTCCCCAGCGGGTTCAAGGAGAGAACTCCTGGGAAGGGGTGAGCTCAGGCTGGCACGTAACAGTGCTCAGCAGACAGGGTGGTTAGTTGTTGGGAAGTGGCCAGCCATAAGCACATACACACAATAGGTCTGCGGAAGTCCACAGCGAGCCCCGAATTTGGACAAGAGCCTGTTCTCCAGGTCGATGATTGTCTCCCCAATCTTCTCATCCTTGGAGAGGAGGTCATAGTCATAAAGCGTGACCTTCAGGTCCTTCTCCAGAGGCAAAGTGCAGGTCAGCTCGAACATCCTGTAGGAGGGGTGGGCATTAGGACATTGCCAGCCCCTTGATGTCACTGAACCCAAGGGGAAGTCAAAGAGCAGCAGAATGAGGGCAGATGCTCAAAAGCCATCCCCGGGAAGTTACTTCAGGTTTCCCATCATTCTTTGAGCTTATCACCCATAGGCTGCTGTCCTGGGTGTGTCCAGGTGTGTGTGTGCACGTGCATGTGCGTGCATGCATGTCAGGTTTCCCCAAATAAACTGGGTTGAGCACACAGCAAGTGCCTGCCTGACAGACCCCCGGAATGAATGAGCAAGCTCAAACAGAATTTAAAACTGAAGTTTTGGCCAGGTGCAGTAGCTCATGTCTGTAATCCCAGTGTGTCAAGAGGCGGAGGCAGAAAGATTGCAAGATTGAGGCCAGAGGCAGCCTGCATAAATTAGCTAGATTCTGTCTCTAAATAAATAAATAAATAAATAAATAAAGTAAAAATAAATAAATAAATAAATAAAACTGAAGCTTCTACCACAAAACCAGGGGACAAGAAACGTGAAACTCTACTGAGCTAGTGGCGGAGCCCTAGAGCCTACCAAGGGGATAGCCTGGGGCCTACTCTGGACTCATGGGGCTATATGCTGACTTCTTGGGTAGGGTGGAAGGAAGTCTTGTGCAATGGTTTCTTGGGAGGGAGTTCCTATAGGAACCAAGCCCTTGGCCTCCATGGGGGTCAAGGTGGAGGAGTTGTCCCTCCTCCTCAGGAAGTGGACTTCCTGTGGGTAGGAGGCACAGGCCTGCTAACCAACTCATTTTCAAGGTCACTAAAGCAGCAGGCAGGAGCCACTGTTGGACAGAAATGCACTCCTGACCAGGATTGGACAAGGAACGCACCTGCATCCTACAGACAGGGGCCCGCCTCCACTCCAGACTGGAGCTGCTCTGGATCCTGACCCATGGCACCTCACAGGGTACCAGCAGCCAGAGACCAAACAGTGGCCATATGAGGACCTGGGGGTCAGGGGACAGCCCGCTAAAGGGGTACAGCATCTGTTCCATTCCAGGAGGAGCCTGCGAGGGGCTCAGAGGGGTCTCTGGGAACCTCTGGAAAGCAGCCTCAAGAAAATAAGTCAACTCGAAACATCTGCCTCCAGAGAGTGCCCAGATAGCAAGGGTGGAGGGTACAGGGAGGGGGTCCCTCTCCTAGCAGAAGCCCCCTGCATCCTGGCCCTGCAGGTCAGCACCTGGCCAGAATGGAGAGAGACACAAGCTCAACAGGGCAAGGTAGGCAGGCAGAGCCGCCCTCCCTCCACACTCGTCTACATGCTGTACACAGCTAAGTTCAAGGGCCACCAGGAAGAGGGAGTTACTCCCCCAAGCCCTTAGGGGGCTCATGATTACATAAGGATGGGAATCCTGGCTTCAGCCCTGAGCCTGGGAGCTTGTAACTTTTGTAAAGTAGCTGTACTTAAAGTGGGCAGAAAAGCCACCTACCTCCCTCACTGTCCACTCAGGGAAGGGGGAAGTTCACACTACAGAATAAGTTTATAGCAAGGGTCCCCAACCGTGGTCCAGTCCATGGCCTGTTAGGAACCTGTTTGCACAGCAAGAGGTGAGGGGCCGGCATGCAAGCAGAAGTTTCATCTGTATTCACAGCTGCTCCCCATCACTTGAATCAATTTCCCATCCCCATCCATGGAAAAATTGTCTTCCATTAAACTGGTCCTGAGTGCCAAAGTGGTTGGGGAATGCTGGTTTACAGAGCACTGGCAGACAAAAACAGAGCTGGGTTTGGATTTTCTCATGGCTGAGGAATGAACGCATTTCTGCTGTGAGCCAAGAGAGGCTAAGAAGCTCGAGGCCTCTAGGCCACGATCTGGAGAGGACAGGAAAGGGGAACGGGAGGGGGTATATACACTCACCCCCCAATCTGCCCTGGGGCCTGACACATACACTTCTATTGGGGGACAGGTCCCTGCCAGTTACCACTAGCCTGTGGCCCTGTGCCAGCCACTGAAGCTCACCTCTCTCCCACCCTTCATCTTCCCCTGAGTCCCAGCTCAGCAGTGGCTCCTCACTGGCCAGCACTGCTTCCTCTTCAAAACCTGCATTTCCCAGGCTGATTCCGTCCTGGCTGCAAGTGGAGCCACCACAACTAACCAAATAGATGCAAGTGTAGGAATTCAACATATTTCTTGATGTAGCAAAAGAGCAGGCTTCTTCTGCAGGTGACAGAGAAACATCTATGGGCTCCCCTCAGCCCCAAAATGCTCACAATCAAATGGCAACTCAGGCCCCCAGGAGCCACTCCCACACCACAGCCATCCATTCCTCTTCCCTTGTTCTTAGATTTCCAGCACGATTTGACTATCCGGGGTCTATGTTCTTCCCCTAGCTGTCCACCACAGACACACGTGGGACATAGAAAGAGTACCTCTAACTGCAACTTGGTATGTGGGATTGGATGTAGACAGTAAAAGGACATTGGTGGAAAAGTGATAATGGCTAACGAAGTCTGGGTTTAGCTAACAGGAATGCACCAATGTCAGTGCCTTCATATGGGCAAGCGTACAATGGTCAGGAAAGATGATAATAGTTGGGAAAATTGGGTTAAAAGTATATGGGAACTCTGTGCCATCTTTGTAACTTTTCTATAAATCCAAAATTATTCCAAAAAGCTTCATCTAAAAAAAAAAAATAGAATTAGCAAATGCATCTTCTGAGCTTCCACGCAGATCTCTTGCCTCAGAGGTAATTGTTTAGCCAGGAGCTTCTGCTAGGACTTGCGCCTTGGGCACATTAGGAAAGGCCAACTGAGGCTGCACTCATGAGCAAGCAAGACACAGGGGATACAGTTCTGCTCCAAGGAACTTCCCAGCACCAGCCACATCTGCCCAGTGGATAGTGGGTTATCCATATTGGCCTCTATACCCCAAAACAAAGCTGTTCCCGACTTACTTTCCAAATACAGGCTCCAGGGTGCAGGGGATGTAGTTATCCTGGTCACTCACTGACTTCTTCCCTATGGAGATCTTGATGTAAGGGTCACACTGGCGGGAGACATAGAAACACTTAAGTGAATTCACTGTCCCACCATGTCTTTGGAGCTTCTTGAGTCCCCTGGCTTCTGATGGGATGAGGTGCCCAGCCATGAGGAAGCTGCCATGTGGACTGTGTCCTGCCAGGCCTGGGGCCCCTCCTGCCCACCATACCACACCCCATCGCCCAGGATGGGCTTCTGGTCTCAGCTCCAGCCATGTGAATGGGAGCCTGAGCCCTCATATTCCTGGTCCACTGCCCCATTGGGAGAAACAGGTAGGGCTGGGCCCCTGTCCTCACACACATAAGCCTATGCTCCACGTGGGACTAGGCCAGGCTGGGGTCCTCTCTGTGACCTCTGCTTGTACAGATGGAAAGAAGAGACATGGTCATACTTTGTCCACCTAGGCCAGCCCAGGCCAGTCTCCTGGATGCCACCTATAAGTAGCAGCAGGCCTTCAACCATTCCCCACAAGCAGCTGGGGCCAGAGAGAATCCAGGGTTAGCCTGGCACTGACAAGGCTTGAATGACACAAGTCAGCCTGCTGGCCATGACCTGGAGGCCACCTGTGTGCCAAGGCTGGGGACTGCTCCACTCTGCCCCAGGATCATGTGACATCTCAGCTTTGAAAGGCAGGGCTATGCTGGTAGGACATCAGGCCTCTCTGCACCACCTCAAGGACACATGCTAGGCCTGACCCTACCGAAGGAGATAGGACAGGACCCCAGTCTTACAACTCTAAACTCCAGCTGTCTCCACCCCTGCCTCTCTGGTTTCTATTACTCTTCCCAACTCTCTTCCATCCCCAAGAACTACCTCCCTGTGACTCCAGACTCTCCCCTCCTTTGAATCTTCCTTCTCCAAATCTAGCTAGGTGCAGGAGATGAGTCTTTTGCCTCAGGTGTTAAAATTTAAGGGAGGGACAAAAAATTCAGTAATAAGATAAATAACATTTTAATGAACTATTTTAAAAATTAAAATCAATGCCAATAGTCCATGATGAAGAAAATATCAAACTTTTAAGTAAAGACAAGAGTATTCCTAATTTCTCTCTTGCCTCCATCTTCCCATGACTAGGCATAGCAGTTACTAACCCTGTCCTTCCCCTCCTTCATTCTTTCCCACCCACCACTGAAACCCAACAAAGTCCAGTCCCACCCTGCATCTTCAACCTCATTTATACTTATACCTTAACCTAGTTCTACACACAAAGTATCTACAGTTGTACCACCCTGGCATCTGATCGCATCTGATCTGGGAAGCTAAGTTGGGTCAGACCAACTAGCCCTTGGATGGGAGACCACCTGGAAATACTGAGTGCTATAGACTTGGGAGAAGGACCCGCAGCCCACTTCCGAAACAATCAGCCATCAAAAACCTTATGAATATCAGAGAAGCACTGGCATAGTACCAGGCATGGCACAATGTTGGGCAGTGTTTCATTCTGTTGTACATAGGGTTGCTATGAGTCAGACTCGACAACAACAACACACAAAGTAAGCAGACCTCTTTCAAAACTTTGCCTACACTTTTGATTCCTCTTAAAATACTACTCTCTTCTCCCTTCTATCAAAACTATCAAAACTCCATCTATCCTTTAGAGGCCTATTTCTTCCTGGAAGTCTCCTCTCCCATTTTTCCAAAGTCCTATACTGACTTTGGCCTCATCTGACCTCCTACAGCACTTGGTCCCTGACAAGAGCCCATCTAGTCACATCCCAATTCTGCATGTGTTTGTCTGGTTTCTCAGCTTACCATGGGTTCCCTTGAGAAAGAGACTCTGTCAAGATTTCCCAGGCCATTAGTACCCAGACCTTCTATTCTGGGGGAAATTAGGGTCTCCAGGGATGTTACCTTCCCATTGGGGTCCTTCGGCTGCAGGCCAAATGCTCGGACAATATAGATACGGACCAAGCACTCCTGGGGCCCCTGGGCAGCCATCTGGTGGAACTGTCTTGGGGGCATGGGAATGGCTGGGTCTTCTGGAAGGGGATAAATTTTGAAGAGGCCCTAAAAAACAATGAGAGTTTAACTCATTTTTATCATCATCACCAACACAACAATCATTATGACCACTGCTCTCATCTCTACAAGAGTCATCACCATAGAGATCACCCAGCCCAACATCACCCATCACCATTGGATTCCACATCAGCAGCATCACCACCTCCAGCTCCCATGAGGTCACCAACATCAGCACCATGGTCACCCTTGTAGTACCTCCTCCTCCCCCTGGTTTACTTCTTGCTGCAAAGGGACAAGGTCCTCAAGGACTTACCTTAAATTCCCCGATGACAGAGGGATCTTCTGTCTCCTCTTGAGTCTTGCCCCGGTAGAGCTTGAAGGTGTTACAAAAATCAGACAGGCCCTCAAAAGCCTCCACATTCTCCAATTGTGTGTCATAGACCTGTCACATGTGGGGATGCAAAGGGAATGAGCCAGAGAGAGAAAGGAGAGGGATAGCAAAGGAAGCATACACCAGGTGAGGAGGGGAAATGTGACCATGGAAGAGTAAAGAGAGGGAAAGGACAGACAAAAAGAAAGGGAGCAAAGAAGACCAAAAACAAATAAAGGAACAAAGGCAAAAAGAAGGATAGGATTGAAGAGGTGGAAACATAAGACAGGAGCCAAGAAGGAAAAGAGGACACAAAAAAAGGGAGTAAAATGGAAGACATTTGCTCAGTTCATTAGAGAACAGGATTTGGGGGTTAATCAAACTTTCTAGGTACCTGGGAATCACATATAAAAGTGATGCATTTTTTAAGAGAACAAGGTTATAAATGAAAAGGTAGCTTCCTATTTGAAGACTGGGCCAGAACTCTGAAAAATTAACAAGTGATCATCAAGCAAAAAAATTCCCACTGTACTGATGTCCAATGATGATGGTATCAAATATCAAGCCAAGTACACCTTCTGAGTACCACTTTAAATGTGTCTCCTCTCAAATACCAATGACTGTTATTTGCTAGAGCAGTGTTTTGGAATTGCTTAGGCATAAATGAAACAGCAATTTTTATTACAGATGATAAAATACACCTAATTAGTCATAACATTAAACAGGTTAATATACTAACAAGTAGACATGCTAAATTGGCTATATCTGAAATTAATAGACAAGATACTCAAGTTAAGTCTCTCTCATTTTTCTAAATATTATTTCTCACGTAGGTCCAGCTCAAGTTCTACCTCTCCCAAGAAATATTTACTTATGTAAATATGTTTTTAATTTAATATTAGAAATTATGAGCAAATAAAAGGAAAACAGTATTATCTTAAATTGATTCCTCCAAATAACTAGTAATTTGACTAACAATTGGTATGTGCCCTTTTGAATTTTTCTTGATATATATTTTTTATCAAAATGAAATCATAAGATACAAACTGTGTTGTAACTTGTTTTTTAACCTAAGCATATCAAGAATATCTTTTTTTACCCCTTGTATTACTTTTTCCTCCCTTCTAGTACTCTTTATTAACCTGCAGCCATACCACTGTGGCACCCAATTGTGGCAGATCTCAGAAGCTAAGCAGGATAAGGCCTCATTAGTCCTTGGATGGGAGACCTCCTGGGAATACCAGGTGCTGCAGGCTTAGGAAAAGGACCTGGCAGCCCACTCCCAAAAACAATCAGCTATCGAAAACCTTATGACTAGCATAGAAGCACTGACAATAGTGTCAGGCATGCCCAGTGTGGGGGACGGTTCCATCTGTTGTACACAGGGTCACTATGAGTCAGACCCAACTCGATGGCACTTACCAACTCTTTGTTATATCATGAATATTCTTACACATTAAAAATTGGACTTCTACAGTACCCTTTTTAATGGCTATATAATATTCAATTGTATAAATGTACCATAAGTTATGATGTACATTTAGTCAATATTCAGTCTCCTGTACATGTGCTTTGTGCACTTGGTTAAATTCATATCTATGGTAAGTTTCTAGAAATAGAATTCCTAGTCAAAAGGTATGCATATCTTAAGACCTTTGAGGTGTCCATCCAAATTGCCCTCTGGAAAAAATTGTGTGTGTTTATTCCTCCACCAATAGTGTACACATGTGCCCACAATCCTGAGTCTTTCACTATCACTATACAGTTTCACTTTGTTACTTTGATAGCTGGAAGATGGTATGTTGAATTTTTAAATTGCACTTATTTGAATACTAGAGAAACTTGCAAGGGCTTATCAAGCCCTTTATGGTTCTTCTCTGTAAATTGTTCAAACTTGTCACTTGTTCATTTTCCAAGTCCTGGTGTCTGTTTCTGTTCTGCAGTGATTTGAAAAACCTCTCTGTAGGCAGAGGATATTAACCTTTTATCTATCAAATGTGTTGCGAATATTTTGTCCCAGTTCATCACTTGCCTTTCAATTATGTTTATAATATGTTGTAACATTGTCTATGGTGTGTTCGTGTTTGTATTTGTTTATGGTGTGCTTTTTTTGTTTTTGCTTATATTTATGTTCTTTTAACCATACCAGACATTTCTAGGTAGTCTCATCTAAAGGTCTTTTTTAATAGCTTTTGTCTTTCATATTATGCTTAGAATGTCTTTGCAGCAAGGGTAAACACTCAACTCAATTTGGTACAGAATTTAACTTACTTTTCACCAGATGGCTAAGTAATTATCTAAGCATCATACTTGCTTATTTCTCCTTCCCCAGTGACTCGTATTATGCACTAAATGATCACATATCCTGTTGCTTGTGATATTTCTATTCTTCTCTATTGATCTGTCTACTCTTCACTAACACTATGTTTTATTTACTGCTTCTTCATAAACTGTTTTGTTACCTGACATCATCCAGATAAAATTTTGAAACATCAAGTCCAGTTCTAAACAAATGTTTCCTTGGAACTTTTGTTAGAGTTTCATTAAACTTAAAATTAATTTTGGAGGAAGGAATTTCTATATTTAGAATGTTAACTTTTTATCCTCATTTTCCCTATGGGGATATGATCTGATGCTCAATGTACTCAAGAATTCTCTTACTATTTATGGTTATCCTTATATACAGCATACATCTTTATCATTAACTTCATTCCTAGCTAAGATAGAACTTTTTGTTGGTAGTGTGAATGTATCTGTCTTCCACTAAGTTTTCTAAATAGTTGCTGCCATCTTACTGGGTTTTCCTAACGGTTCTAATTTTTCAGTTAGTTCTCTTCATGTCATTAAGTGAATTAGTCATACATATGATAATGATAATTTTGTCTCCTCATTTCTAAACTGAATGACGTTTTTGTTGATGCATTTAGAATACACAGAACAATGTTAAATGGTAATATGAATGTGACGTGGTGAAACTTTTTCTGTCTTTGTCAAAAAGACAGCCATCTCCCATGTTTCTCTTGGTAACTTAACCTATATTGAGACACAGAGCAATTCAGTAATCCCTAATCAATAAGCTATGTACCCTCTCCTCAGACAAATGCACTTATGAATACTAGAGAAATGTAGATCCAATTTTCAGAGGTGAAGAGATCTGCTGAGGTCATGGATTGGATGCTGGCTATTAGTTAGAGAGATATTCTTCAAAATATTAAGGAAATTCCTGTCAATTTCCACTATGTTACTCATTCCTGTGAGTCATCAATAGATACTGAATTTTACCAAATGCTTTTCAATATCTATTGGAAGAGACTTAATTTTACTTACTGATACAATGAATATTCTTTAAACTTTTTCCTAGTGTTGAACTTTCTATATCCCTGGAATAAAATCTGTTTGACTATGATGGCTTATTAAATATGTTGCTAGATTCCACTTTCTATTATTAAGTTTTTTCATATACATTCATCTCATTATGAGATTCATATGTATGGGTTGCCTTTTATCAAAATTTGGCAGTAAGGCAATTCTAGCTTTAAAAAATCCAGGTTTTCTACTTTTTAAATTCCTTTTCTGCTGTGGAATAGTATACGTATCATGGGAATCATCTGTTCTTTGAAAATTTAGAAAGTTCCCTCCATAATCTCCTAAAGACACCTTTTTCTTTGGAGGTAATGTTTTGATAATTTTCCTGCTTCTTTCATAGTTTCCTGTTACTTCTTGAAGCAGATACTTCTTTCTTCCTTCAGATCAGCTCACTTTGACAAGGTTTTCAAATCTATTAGAATGGAAATATGCAATCAACTCTCAGCATCCCAGGGCATCCCTGAAGATACCCAATCTATGAATGCTCAAGTCTCTTATATACAATGGTGTAGTATTTGCATGTAACCTATGCATATCCTCCAGTATACTTAACATCATCTCTGTTGGTGGTGGTGGTGGTGTCTGACTCATAGCAACCCTACGTACAACCGATGAAACATTATTATCAGTGCTTCTCTGCTCTTCATAGGGTTTTCAATGGTGGGTTGATTTTTGGGAGTGAGTTGCTGGGTCCTTCTCCAGGTAGCTTATAATACATAACATAAAGGACAGACACAATTTTTTCAGAATATTTTCAACCTGAGATTTGTTGAATTGCAGGTCCAGAATCCATGGATATGGAGGGCTGTCTGTACTGAGAATTTTCCTAAAATTTCCTAACTTTCCATTATCATTGCTGAGTCCCTACTTTCACTGAGTTTTTGGCTTTGTTTTCTCTATTTTAAGTAGATGAGCTGGAAGATTATTTATTAGTTGATTCATTTCAATCAAAGAATCAGTTCTCTGATTTTTCAATCTTATCATTTTCTCATTTCTAGTTCCTTATTTCTTTTATTTTTTAATTTCTTTGGCTTGCTGTTTAAAGGGATTATTGTTATTATTACTCTTCTCATGATAATGAAAATATTTGCTGTTTAAAATTGTTTTGCCTTTCTAACATTTTGGCATTGCCCCATTTATTTTGATAGATAATATTTTCACTTTCTTGTCATTCTATAATTATAGTTACATTTTTATTATTTGATTCCAGAGTTGTACGTATAATTAGCTTTCATTCTTTTACAATTAACATATGTCCTTAAGGCTATAGATGGCCTCAGAATGTTGCTTTAGCTATGACCACTAAATTTAAATGTCTAGTTCCTCATCATTACCTTCTAGATATTTGGCAATATTGGTTTGTACTTTATCTTTCATTCAAAATTGGTCAAAAGAGGGTTTTTAAAATTTTTTTTCCAGGTAAAAGAGGCTTTTGATCTTGTTGCTAATTTCTAGTTTTATAGCCTTATAATCATAAAATGGTATCTATGGAATCGCCACTTTTTAAACTTTTTAAAGGTTTTTTTATGTCCTATTACATGATCAATATTTCTAACTGTGCCAGGAGGTGTAGTCTTTACTTTAAGGCTTCCAGGTTCAATCAAGTTAATAATTATGCCAGAGCTTCTACATCTTCTCACATTTTTGTACCCTTGATCCAACACAAACTGGAAGAAGTGAATTAAAATCTCTCCCTACTTCCCAGTGTATCTCAATTGTTTCTTACATCTCTTCAAATTTCTGTTTTGTGAGCAAGTTTTTTGGCCTGAGTTTTATGTGTATGTTATATTTAGATATTCATGGTACATTTCTAGTTTCATGGGTTTAAAAAAAAAAACTTAAATGGTCTATTCTCTCTCTCTCTTTCACTCACTCTCTGTATGTGTGTCTATGTGTGTGTGCACACACATGCATGCATGTGCATATATATGGATCTTCTATAGATAGGAAGACCGGAGTTTTCACTATAGTATTATAAATTTATATATACTGATAATACTTATTCTTCTATGTGTTTTGTTGTTGTTAGGTGCCATCGAGTCAGTATCCAATTCATAGCGACCCTCATAGGGTTTTCAATGGCTGACTGTTTCGGGATTGCCCTGGGAGTGGATTGCCAGGTCCTTCTCCCATTTTTTGTGGTGCTGGGAATTGAACTCGGGACCTCAGAGACTGCAGCACAGGGCTCCACCAGCTGAGCTAAGTCCCAGCCCCAAAGGGGTGGGAGAGAAGAGAAATTCCTTGGTAGGAGCTTCAACAGATTAATCTCAGAGCACATAAATAAGCTTATGAGACTTCAAAAAGGACATGGAGACAATAAAATCTGACTTGTGGAAAGGGAAGTATTTGTGGATGGGTGGTATATAAAAATGACAAAATAATCAACTTTTATGTTCTTCTTCCTCTCCACCATCACTTTCAGGCAATATTATCTTCCTTAACATTTATTTTTATACTATTTGCTTATGAATTACTTATACTCCTATTACGTGATATTCAAATTTTGAAAAATATCTATTAACTCCAATTATTTTACAATGTAGAAATTTTCATCCTTACTCTATATTTTATCTCTCCTCCTTCTCTAATTTTCTCAGTTTTATCATTTCTGCAGTTTCAGTATATAGGATATTTACATCATCTAGTTACCCTAACCTTTCCAATTTGTTTTCATTTTTCATATTGAGGTAAAATATGATCATAAGCAATTCTTTTGCTGTGGTTTTCCCAGTAATTGCTGCATTGGCGAAAGTTCATGCCCTGGGAGTTCCCTCAGGATGGCTCACAGGAACTGTATTTCCTTAGTTCCTGAATGTGCATAACTGGCTGGCTGTCACTTTTATGCTTGAAGGGCAACTTGACTGAATATAAAATCCTCAGGCCACCCTCTGTTTCTTGATGATCCTATAGGTGGTTCTTTATGGTTTAAGGATTTTGAAAGTTGTGGAGAAATTGAGCCTACCTTGATTTATTCCCTCTTTTAAATTACTAATTTTTTCAGGGAGTGGGAAGGAGGTTAAAGACCCAAAGAATTCTTCCTTTTCTCTGAAGTAAAATAAGGATGTGTAGGATATGTCTCAGGTTTGACCAAACTGCGTTGATTTTTCCTCATATATCGTGGATCTTTTCAATATGCATATTCAATTATTCTTTCATTACAGTGAAGTTTGATTAAACAACTATGATAGTTTTATTTTACTGAGTTGTCTTCCTCAGCGACTTCAATTATACAAATGTTGGGCCTCCTTTCCTTGACTTCTATATCTGTTACTTTCTCTTTATTACTTTAAAACTTTTTCTTCATTTCTACTTCATTGTGCTTTCTTTCATCATCTCGTCCTCCACACTCCTGTATTGGGGCATAGAGGACAAAAATAGCCATTCTGTTCTGTGCTCCTTCTAGTTTTATATTTTCTTCTCTTTCTTTCCTAAGCCCCACCAGTTCACAGTTCATCTCTACTCATCATTCCTTGAGTTCTCATGGCCCCATTTCTTAAAAGGTCACAGCAAAACATTTCATCTCTTCTGCTCCTTGGCCAAATTATTCTGGTGAGCATATATTGTCCTCCATTAGTAAGTTTGATTTCTATTTTCCCTTCTTTTATTCATAGCATTTTAAAATTAATATCATGCCATTCCTTTTCCTATTACTTGTCACTAAATGAATTGGATTTTCCTAGACTAGCTATTTGCTTCATTCCCACCATGGAGGCAGGCAGTGTCCTGCAAACAGAGCTCCTCTATGTAAGCCCACCTTCTCAGCTTCTCTGAACTACACCAGGTCTAGTAGGCTTCTTTCATCAGCTTCAACTTGTCTCCAGAGCTCCTGCTTTGGAAACAACAGGGTTAACTTTCTATTTCGTGGTGCAAGAACTGTATTTTGAAACTATTTATTATTGAAAAATTTTCAAGCATACCAAAGTAAGAATAATAATAATGGAATAAAAATAATAAATAATAAATGCCCATGTACCTACTACCTGTCTTAATTATTAGCATTCTTCCATTTGAATATGTATTCTGACTGAGGCTTTCTGAGACTGGCTACCTTTATGAGCTTTCATCATCCTTCATGCATCTTCTCTTCATTTACTGCTGAGTGGCCTCAACCCAAGTTCAATTGTCCTTGGGCAGGCCTTACTTATATTTTGGAGTCTGTGGCTTTTATTTGTTTCCAACTTTTCTGAAAAATGGATTTTGTGGGTTTGAATGATTTCCAAGAGAAAAGGGAGAAAATGCTGACTTTTGCAGCCATGTTCATACTGGAAGTCCTAATAAAATACTTTTTTAATTTCCAACTGGTTGGACTTTTTGTTTAAACTTTTGTTATTAATTTCTCATTTTATTGCATTTTAATCTGTCTTGTATGATTTCTGCTTTTGGTAACTTATTACACAAGTAACATATGATCAAATTTTGTAAGTGTTCTCTGAGCATTAGGGAAAAAAGCATCCTATATTTTTAAATTACTTTTACTCTGTTTTAAAGCTACAACTTCAGTGTCAGTAAAGCTGTAAATTTAACTTGAGGTAGCTTAGAAAATAGTGATTCAGATCTTTTATTTTCTTATTTATTGACTCTTTAGTCAAAAAGAAAGACATTAAAATCTCTACTTCAACTTTAATATCTGTCATTTGTGCTTTTATTTTTGTGAGTGAGGTATTAGTTTGTATATTCCTAACCATTTTTACTTTAAGTATTTCTAAGCTTTAGGAATCTTTTCATTGAGATGTATATCTTTTATTTATATAAAACACTCGGTTTTCTTTGCCTTTTACTTTAAATTCTCTTGGCTTCCTGTTTGTTTACACTTATTTTATTTGCCAAAATATTTACTTTTTAACCACCCTAGGTTGTATTTTTAGATGTGTCTTTTAAAGGTGGCACAGTGAATTTTGACTTTTAATATAGTCTAAGAGTCTTTATCACTTAATAGGAGAGTTTAATCCATTTTTGTTTATTAGAAAAACTAATGTCTTGTTCTTTTTCTACTGTCTTTTTTCTGTGAATTTTTAATGTTTTCTTTTCTTTGCCATTTAGACTATGAACTGTTTTCCCCTATACTAGTGATTTCCAAAAAGTGGTGTTTTTCTACCCACTGTGTATTCTAGTCTTTCCTCTATACTATAGGCTGTTTTTCAAAGACCCATGTTGGTGGTAGTGGTTTTCTTCTATTTACATATCCTTAAAGGACCAGCGTTCCTTCTAGGTCTAGTTTTTCCACCAGAAATAGTTAGAATGCCTTTTGCTTTGGATAGCCTATTTCCAGTTGGAAGCTGTTGGAGACCTCCTCAGAGAGGTCAAGCTGGAGGGCTGGGTGCCAGCTCAGCATCCGGCATCCTAAGCAGCAGCAAGGGGCCAGGGCCATGGGCCACCCTGGCAGCAGTCTTCCTTCTTGGTTGGTTTGCCTCATTTCTTGGCAAGGCTATAGTACTAGATGCCAGACCTAATGTGTCGGACTGTCTTCCTGGTACACAAATAGTTCTGACTCTTTGCCCAACCTCACACACCCATCTACGAAGTCAGCGAAGAGCTTGCTAACTGAAGAGCCACTGTTGGCGCCTGTGGCCTCATCTCAGAGCAGCCAGGTTTTCAGGCACAATTCACAATGCAGCCTCCAATATATCAGAGATGACACCCACCACCTTGTCCAATCACTCTCCAGAGTTCCTACCAAGGGGATTTCAGCTAGTAGAATCAGTTGAAAGTCTAGGCCACCCACAACTCTGATGAGCCTCAACCTTCACCTATCCAGTCCCCTTGAAGGAGCCCCATAGCCCTTCCTAGGTATCTAACAGCCTATGCTCACTCCCTCATTCTCTCCTATCCAATCCTTGGGGTAATCATGAAGTACAGAACCCCGTACACTTATATTCCAGAAGTAGCAAATGAGAACATGGGCCACTCAATTATATTTGAGTCTCAGATAAGTAAGAAGTAACCTTTAGGTAAGTATGTTCCATACAATATTTAAAGCATACTTATACTGAGCCAGGCACAGTGGCACATGCCTGTAATCCCAGCAGCTTGGGAGGCAAAGGCAGGAGGATCACTCATTCGAGACCAGAGGCAGTCTGTGTAACTTAGTGAAACCTGGTCTCAAAAAGGTAAAAAAAAAAAAAAAAAAAAAAGAGCTGGAGGTACAGCTCAGTGGCCAGCACCTACAAAGCATGCAAGTGCGAGGACCTGGATTCAACCCCAGTACTGGGGGGGGGGGGGGGGAAGCATACTTATACTAAAAAGTCATTGTTTTCTGTTTGTTTGTTTTGCAGAACTAGGGGGTTGAATCTAGGGCCTCACACATGCTAGGCAATTCCTCTACCGTTAAGCTGCACCTCTAGTCCCACTTTCTTTATCTTTTATTTTGACACAGGGTCTCACAAAGCCATGCAGGCTGCCTCTGGCCACAAACTCATGCTCCTGCTGTTTCAGCTTCCCAAATCCCTGGGATTACATGCATGTGCCATGGCACCTGGCTTTCATTCATTACTTATCTGAAATTCAAATATAACTTGACATCTTGAATTTTATCTGGAAGTTCTTCTATGGGAGACTATACAGCTCCTTTGGGGAGTAATTTTTGAGTCACCTTTGGTTGTGTTTTTTAAAAGTAGTCCACTTTTTAAAAGTATAATTGCATTAGTAGAATTTCCTCGAAATACCAGTATTTGGCTGACTCATCTTGTTTTCAGCCACAGAAACAAGGTTTACCATATGTTTATATTTGTAAGGTAACTTCTGTCCCAAGTGTAGCGGTCAGGAGTCAGAGGTACATTCTCAAACTTATTTACTTTTTATTTTAATACAAATTTCTATTATAGGAAATTGCAAGAAACACTAAAAGAGACAGAATAGTACCACAAATCCCTAAGTGCCCATCTCCAAGATTTAAAATGTCAATGATTTAAAATTTTAATATTTTTTAGTATTTTAAAAATCTGAGCCTGGCACAGTGGTGCATGCCTGTAATCCCAGGGACTTGGCAGGTAGAGGCAGGAGGCTTGCAAGTTTGAGGCCAGACAACAGCCTGCATAACTTAGCGAAATCCTTTCTCAAGATAAAAAAGAATTTTTAAAGGGGCCTGGGGGTGCACCTCAGTGGTAGACTGCTTGCAAAGTGTGCACAAAATCCTGAGTTCAACTCCCCAGTACTGGGGGGAAAAAAAGTCTGTGAGAGGGCTACCCATACTATGTATCTTCCTCCTTACTTTTTTGGGAGGTGATAGGGCATTTTAAAGCAAATTCTAAACATCGTTTCACCTATAAATACTTCAGTATTTTTCAACAGTCTACCAGAAATTCTTTCTTAGCTATCCCAGCCCACATGGATTTCATGCAACAAATTGGCAGCGACCTTTCTCACCCCAATTAGTTTATCAGGACTCATCACCCAGATACAGTTCCGATCTGTACCTTCTCCTGTACCCGCCACTGCCCATCACAGGTGCCCAGCAGCTGTTGGATGGAAGGCAAGCATTCTGGAGAGAGGCCTCACCTTTAGAGTGTCAAAGTCCTTCTCCAAGTAGGAGCCACACTTTTCCCTTTCCCCTATGGAAGCAAAGAATTTGCTCCACCAGTCGATGAACTCTTCTTCCTGAGCAGAGAAAAAGAAAGGATTTAAGAAACAACTTGCCCAGCAAGGTTCTTCCAAATGGGATACCTCCCAATGCTGCTGGGCCACCTGGTCTTCAAGGCTCAGCTGTGAGGTGAGTTTAGAGGAGAGCTGAACCCCCTGCTTCTCCAGGGAAAAAGCTGTGCAGACTGGAGCAAAAGATTTCAATCCCTGCATGGTGCTGAGAGGCAGATGCTCTGGCCCTGGCTCTGCCCCCATTTGTGTGTGCTTTCATCAGGCTCCTGGGCCTCCCTTTCCTTTCTGTGAAGTGGGCATACCCACCGTGATACCCTTTGAATCCCAGAGACAAATTGAGGCTGAAACTGGAGGGTACATGGGGTAATCTGGAAGAAGATGTCAATTATGTATTATTTAGTAATGAAATGTCTTAGATCCAGGAAAGGTAAGACCCAAGAGACCTACCCTGACCTTTTCCTACCCAAATTGGAAATCAGAACTTAGATTTCCCAAGGTCAAATCAAGGAAGAGTCCCTGAAAAACCAACAAATACTATGTGCCATTTATTCAAAAGGCACTGCCAAATGTAAGGAATCCAGTGAGCAGAAAGGAAGTGATGATGACTCACTCTGCTCTTTCCTTCCTTCAGTCACTCATATTTCTAGGAAGAAGTGGGTCCGTGGCCTGCTGTGGCACACACTGGCCTCTCTGCCTTTGCCTTCTGTGCACAGGTACGACTGCAGGCCTTCTCAGCTCTCATCCAGAATGTTCCTCCTCTGTTTCTTATCTAGGTGGTATGCCCTGTCCCCCAGACAGTCAGCAAACTCTCTGAGGGTAAAATGATCACTCCACCCAGACCTCCCCCAGAAACCCACCGAGGGCTGGGGATTCAGGCTGGACCTCACCACTCTGCTGAACCTCAGCCGGTCTAGTGGAAAGGGCTAAGGGCAAAGTATCCAGGGAGCCCTTTCTGGGATTCGGTATGAAAGAGTGGCTACACAATCTCCTAGGAGCTATGCTAAGTCTATACAATGAACTGGATGTCTACCATGGTGTTTCTGAAAATGCTGGAGGCCTCTTTTAAGCCTAAGCCAAGTAGTTTGAGTTCTGGTTTCTGAAGAGTGAGTATGGATGGAGATAGACCAAGGGGCCTGAAGAAGCATGCTAGGGAGAAGGTGCCAGGAGGTGATAAGAGGTCCCACTCATCTAGAAAGTGTGGTCCTAGCACCCTTGTTGTGCAAAGATGTGGTCTCCAGACAGGGCAGAGAATGAGTGCCAGACCCAAGCTGCCACTATCAGACCCACTTACCAGGAGGGTCTTCTGCAGCCAGGAGAGCGAAACAGAGGTTCAGGTGGGTTAGAGTATGAGGAGGCAGAACTTTTTGACTTAGAGCCATTCTAGAAAAACACTCCAGGAGCCAGTAGCCCTGGTGTTTAAAGTTCAATTTAACGAAAAAGATGCTGTATTAAACATACATGTATAAACATACATATCAAACTCACATTAGTGACCAGCACACATAAGAACACGCATATACAGCCATGCCCAAGGGAGATACATATGTCGAATCACATATACACTCCCACAAAAATACACAAAGATACAGGCAAATAAGTACACTTAGGTAGAAATGGTTAGAATGGAATTCAATATAGCATGTGACTCCTCTTAAATCTTTATTTTCTTTCCCACCCCAGATACTTTAAAATTTGAGTTCATAAGTCAGACACAGGCAACCAACTAGTATGTTTCAGACAAAAGAAAAGACAGCAACATAAGAGTTGTAAGAAAGATATTACACATCACTCAGTCTTGAAAAACCAAGTAAACTTCAAAAAGAATTGGAGACAGAGAGTCTGAATAATACCATTAACAGTGACAACTAAATATACAAACATTATGTAAGCTGAAAACAGAAAATATACCTTCTTTTCCAGAACCCTTGGAGCACTTAGAAAAAGTAAAAAGCCACAAAGAAAATCTCAGTAAAAGTCCCAGAAATAAAACCCATAGCAGTCACATCTCTGATCTTCCTGCAAAAGTCAAAATTAAAGAGAAACTTTTAAATTAAATTACCTGGTATTTTAGAAATTTAAAGGAACTCTCTTAGAACTCCCTTATAACCATACTGAGTCAAAGAGAAAACCAAAACTAGAATCTTAGGTACTTAGGAGATACCAACAATGAGAGGCAGATGCCCCAAAACAAAAGAGCCACAGCAAGCCTGTATGCAAAGGAAAATTCAATTTTAAATGTTTTTACTTTTCTATAAAAAGAATGAAAATAATCTACAATTCAAAAAATTGGAAAGAGCAGGAAAATCAAAGAAAATAATAAGTAGAAATAAGTATATCAGAAAGGAAAATATTATAATTGATAATTAAACCCCAGAGCAAGCATTCAAAAGGCCAATAAAAGAGAAAAACATTTATTAGACTAATTTTTAAAACTAGGTACATCATTAGAAATGAGAAAGATTAAAAAGATGTCATGGGGAAAAATAAAATAGGCTTAAATCAACAACAAAATCTTAAAAAATCTAGATAAAGTGGTGATTTTCTAGAAAAATATAAATTGCCAAAATCAATTCAAAAGTAATAAAAAACATTAAAAGATCAATAATCCTGAAAGAAAGTGGAAGAGATCTTAAATAATAATCTCCACAAAAGATATCAGACCAAGATAGTTTCTTTGGGAGAAAGTTCTATCAGTCTTTCAAAGCATAAATCATTTTTTGTTCTCCAGTGTAGAAAAGGATAGGAATTTTCCCCATTTACTTTACAAAACAAAGCCTGACAAAGGAACACACATACCCCACACACTAATCCCATTCCTGAACAGAGATATGAGGAGTTTAAATAAAAGATTAACAAAGTACAGCAGCAGATCGGGCATGATTAAGCTGGATTATTCTAGAATGCAAGAATGGCACATCTACAACAGAAGTTTGAAAACTGTGGCCCACTAGCTGGTAGCTAGTTTTGTAATTTAAATATCAATATCCTTTGTGGCTGAGTTGAGTAGCTGAGAAAGGGACTTTATATCCCCAAGGCCTAAGCTATTTACTCTCTGGTCTTTTTAAAAAGAGCTGGTCAACTCCTGACTTATAGAAAACAAAAATGAAAAACATGAAGGTTTTTAAAATTTACTCCCAAATGAAACTCTTTGTGAATTAAGAATGAATAAGTACATTTGGGGGGCTGGGATTTAGCTCAGCGGATAGAGCACTCTGCAGTCTCTGAAGTCCCAAGTTCAATTCCCAGTGGCAATCCACTCCCAAGGCAATCCCAAAACAATTAGCCACTGAAAACCCTATAAGGGTCGCTATGAGTCAGACACAACTCCATAGCACTTAAAAACAACAACAACAAAGCTGAATGGTTGGGAGTCAGGACTCAGGAAACAAATTGCCTGAGTTCAACGTTTATATTCTCAGCTGTGTAACCTTGGGCAACACTTAATCCCTTTGTGCCTCAGTTGTCTTATCTGTTAAATGGACAAATAATAACATCAACTTAATAGTGTTATTATGAAAAATAAATGAGTCAGTATGTATAGACTGCTTAGACTGGTGTGTCTCTAGCACAGAAATGTAGAGTAGGTACTGCTATTGCTGGTAATAGAATTGTTGTTTCATGGACCAGGTGAGCTACTTGACCAAGGGCTGACTCCCACAAACTGTTGACAGAGCATAGCTAGCCACGATCTTTCCAGAAGGAAAATGGACAGCATGTTTCCACAGCCTTAAAAATGTGCATAAAAGGGCTGGGGCTGTAGTTCAGGGGTAAAGCACATGTTTAGCATGTACAAGGCCCTAGGTTCAATCCCCAGGACCAACAAAAAAACTTTTTTAAAGAATGTGTGTATATTCTGACCTAGAAATCCCAGTCCAGAAATCTATTCAAAGAAAATAAGCATAGCTATGCATAAAGATTCATTTAAAACAATAAAAAATTAGCCAGGTATGGTGGTACATGCCTGTTATCCCAGCAACTAGGGAGGCAGAAGAAGGAGGATTGCAAGTTCAAGGCCAGAGGCAGTCTCCATAACTTAATGATACCCTGTCTCAAGATTAAAAAAAGCTAAAAAGGGTGCTAGGGGTGCAGCTCTGTGGTAGAACACTTTCAAAGTATATGTGAGGCCCTGGGTTCAGCCCTCCAGGACTGCAATAATTAATTAATTAATTGAAACAGTGAAAAATTGAAAACACGTTAAGTGTCCAATAACAAGGAACTATTTGTGTAAACTACACAACTATATAATTAAATGTTATGCAACATTTTTTAATGATTGCTGTATAAATATATTATTGATACCGAAAGACATTCACAACTGATAAAACTTATAAAAGGCTAAAAAAATGAATAATGTTACAACAAAACTCATTATTTTGTACGAGTAATGGGTACTATTAAAAATTATGGGAAACAACTGAATAATATGATCTCATTTTAACAAATAGACTAAATCCCAAATATTCAGTGACTACCTCTGATGTTCAAGACTATAAATGTTTTGTTACTTTTATTTTTAGTATCACCCAAAACTTTCTGATTTTTCATTATGTGCAAGTATTCCCTGCACAACTTTAAAAATTAAAAAAAATTAAAAATAAAGAACAGCAGTGTGCTTCCAAAGACACCACCAAGAAAGTTAAAAAGATAATTCCCGGGATGGGAGAAAAATACTTGCAAATCATGCACATGATAAGGGATTTGTATCCAGAATACACAGAAAACCCACACAACTTGATAATAAAAAGACAACCCAATTTAAAACTGGGCAATGGATTTAAGCAGACATTTCTCCAGGGAAAATACACTAATGGCCCATAGGCACATGAAAAGATGTTCAATATCATTAGCCATCAGGGAAACATTTCATACCCATTAAGATGTCAAGAAATCTGATAATATAAATTATTGGTGAAGATGTAGAGAAATTAGAGCCTTGTATACTGCTGATGGGAATGAAAAGCAATGTAGACACTTTTAGCAAACAGTCTGGTTGTTACTTAAAGTGTTAAACATAAAGTACCATAAGGCCCAACAATCCTACTCCTAGTATAGACCCAAAAGAAATGAAGAAAACACAAAAACTTGTACTTGAATGTTTGTATCAGCATTACTCAGAATAACCAAAAAGTAGAAACAACCCAAAAGTCCATCACCTGAAAAATGGATAGAGAAAATGTGATATGCCAAGCGTGGTAGCACAAGCCTCTAACCCTAGCACTCAGCAGGCTGAGACAGGAGATTCCTGAATGGGATTCCAGCCTAGACTACACAGTGAGACTAAAGTAGAAAAGAAAATAGGAAAGGAAAGGAAAGGAAAGGAAAGGAAAGGAGAGGAGAGGAGAGGAGAGGAGAGGAGAG